>VNJZ01008587.1:0-40223 GCA_008042795.1 Drosophila asahinai | reverse complement strand
AGATATAAACTTTTTAATCAGATTTTGCCTCTTGGCAGCAATTTTTTTTCCACATTCCATATTGCCAGGACCAAATATAAACGAAGGATATAGAAATGCTAAAAACTGTTTGATAACATCCTAAAGTAATGTTTAAGACCAAAAATCTTAAGAAAAGTTTAGTAAATTTAATCATAAAAAAAAATTTATCTGACACTACTATTATTTTGACTGCGCCAAAAACGTGCTAAATTGGGAAATAATGCAAAATAAAATAGAAAGAGATGTGATAAGCCGACATCACTTCATATACTGGAAGAGCAGATATTGGTAATTACTAATATGAAGAAATGAATTGGATTCGTCAACCCATTGGGAAGATACAGCCGAAAAACTTTTCACTAGACCAGCACTACTATTATTTTGACCGCAACTGTATGTATTAAGCTCTTAAAAATAAAGGTAATAATAAATTTTCTAGACTTTAAAATCAAAATTTTGTGTTGTTATGGAAAGGCTCAACACTTTAAACTCAAACTTTTAAAAGTTTATGTAATATATTTACCCGAATTTAGGAATAGCTTATACATTCTTACCACCGTTTTGTTTCAGTGTACTGAAGATTGAGAGAGCGAAAGGAGAGAGAATTTCGGAAGAGAGTGCCAAAACCCGTTGCCATATAAGCGTAATACGAGGAAACACGTGGATAACCAGCGGCACACGCGCCTTAGAACGCACACAACTTTGTTTGGATTACGAAATCCATCGGCAAAAGCTCACTAATTGCAAATACTACTCTCAAAGAGAGCCGCTCGCGCTCTCCGGTGGGAGCTTATCACACGGCAAGCACTCCGGCGTTATCAACTGATGAGTTGACTTTCCGATTTGGTTTGTGCGAAACGAACTCAAAATTCTCCTTTACAACGTTTGCATTTTCCATTTCCTGCTGTAAGAAATGCGACATATGTATGTTTTAAAATAAAACTTATCAAGAGCTCGGTCATATCTTATCATTTGGCATATTCTTTTCCGCCACACGATAAACACTCTTCACGTTTCTGCTTTTTATTCGCTCTTTGGCTAGAGCTAATTAAGCTCAGGCATAGAAGAACTCCAGGTGAAACTCCCACAACTCCGAGGTAATGCGTGGGTGGGTTTTGTTTACGTTTTATTGGGTTTGTGGGTCAAAGTTGGTGTTCATTCCGTGAATGAATCGCGTGAAGTTCATCCGTACTTTTGCGAGTCTGTGTGCGAATGCCCTGTACATGTGTACTTCGCAGGCAGCTGAGTGGCAAAACTTGTGTTAATACCAATGTTAAATATTTGAGTTTGATTTTATCTTATCGCTATCGATGTTTGTTCTCGATTGGGCTGACTCCTCCGGGTGATATCACCCCGCTCGGTTCTCGAAACCCCTCTTTTTCGCCAGAGCTTTCGGCCGGAGTCAGAGCCCTTTGCCCATTTTACGCCATTGCCTCGCATTCAACGCTAATTAAACGGATTTCCATTTTACGTCAACATATGTACACAGGTATATATAGAAGAGAAGGGTGGAACAGCATTATTATCTCACCATCCAAATATTCGCACTCGCACACCCGAAACTTTTCTTTAATCGTTCAAAACTGAATGCCAGCAGCCCAGGTCGGCTATTTGCTTACCTTTTGACCGAATATGTGGCTAAGGTTCGACTGGGCGATGCCCTGGATGGAAGGAAATGTGGAAAATAAATATTATACGTATTTATAAAAGATACTGATATATTTTCTGATTCATCCATTAATTGAAACCAATAGAATTTACTCTATTATTATTTGTTAAATCTGTGAAATAGGTTTACGAATGAAAATCAATAAGTTTAAGGAAAGTTATAGTTAAAATAATTTAACAGCTGGTTACAGCAAATGTTAATCAGGAGAAATATGATTCTTTCCGAATTAAAAACTGTTTTAAAATAAAAAAATTTGCCAGTTATTGCTGAGTTTAAATTGTAAAACATGTTTACTGGGGAAAATTTAAGAGTTCTAGGAAAGTTACAGGTCAAATAAATTAACTGCTGGTTAAAGCGGATGAAAATCACTAGAAAATTTATGCTTTCCGAATTAAGAGCACTACTGACGAAAATCAAACAGTTCTAGGAATATTACAGGTAAAATTAATTAACTGCTGGTTAGAGCGGATGTTAAACACTAGAAATATGATGATTTTCGAATTAAGAACAGATTGCTTCCGAGAAATATTTTTATTATTTCCAGCAGAAAACAGTTGGTAACCACTTTTAAGTGCTAAGTAACCCAAAGCCATTTTAAATATATTTTAATTCAACTTAAATGGTTATTTATTGTTAATAAAACAAAGCGGGACAAGGGAGAATAAAGTATCTAGGAAAATGTACTTGTTTATACCCCCTTTCGCTTACTGGGTATCCCGTGGATCAAAAATAAAGTATCCGCTTGTTTATGGACGGATAAAAAGGCAGCTACTTTTGACGGCTTGCTCCGTTGTTTATCTCAGCCGGCGCACCTGCCAGCGATCCTCTCCAGCTCTCCGCGTATACGTCAATTGGTCGGAAGTGTCCAACGCCCCTCGGGAAGGCTGATAAAAACTGTGAGAATCGGTGAATGGGTTTGCTGTTTTGGCAATGGCCAAATTTTAATTGCAAATTGGCGCAGAACTGACGTCAGAGTGAAGGAAGCCGCAGTGAGCGGTGGGCGATCGTCGGATTGCGAATAATATATAGAGTTGCGAATAATATTTATAGGGAGTCCGGTGCCAGGCCAATCAGTAGATCGATCCTATTCTAAACGGAAAGCTGAGCTAATAGAGAGAGCTAGAGTTTCGCGGCGCCGCGTTCTAGTGCTCTGTTTGTCTCTGATTATTGTTTGGCCAACGGCCTGTTTACCAACTAATTATATTACACATTCAGTCGGTTCCAGCGAAACCCTTCGCCCAACTTGCGCAACTGGAGGAGGCATGCGTCACGGATTTAGTTCATAGATTTCGGCGACGCATGAACGCTCGAAACACTCGACGAAAATTGGCTCTGTTCTCGATTAGATAGTCGTGATATTTATTAATAACATTAGCCCTCTCGCCTGACAAATATATCACTTCTCACCTCGCCGAATGGAGGCAATCAGCTGGCAACTGGCGAAGTGGCGGCAGGAGTTATGCAATTTCCAGAACCCAAGAGTCTTTGTTTGTCCAATCGGGGGAAACCTGGTACTTCAAGGTGAAGGCGTTGGCTTTCCCCGAAGAGAATGTAGAGGAGAGTGTTCCAGCAGCTGACTGGAGTTCCAAGGTAGTCCAAGCGTTGACTTAATTGATTAGAGCACCTGACTATGTTTACCTGGGGACTTTTGTGCAGGGACAGCTTTGACAATGCCTAATTTCTGTGTAAATATTGATACGATATCTTCATTGTGCGGGTGTGTGCATTCCCGATTAATTTCGGCTCGAATGCAAAGCTTATATAATTCGAGATGGTGAAAAGTTTCCATTCTCCCGATATTATCACAGTGTTCTGGGTGGCGACGAGGAATCTCATCAAATGCAAAATGCTGACCCACATCGCGGGGTTTCGCTTTCATTGACTCACTGACTGAAGTGACAAAGTGACTGACGACCGAGGACTGACAATGGATCGTCGATCGAGTGGGCTTAGCTGGAGCTGGAGCTGGAGCTAATGGGGCTGCAATGAACCGGAAATTCACAATTAACCGTCAATCCCCCAGCCGAGTTTCATAACCAACTGCATTTGGAGTCGACTCCATCGGCCTCCATCCGAAGGGGATGGGTGCAGTGCAGCCCAAGTCGGAATCCGAAATCCGTATATGGAAATCGCACGTTACGGCTCATTGGGCGCTGGACATTTATTTGTTTTTCTCTTTCAGCCTAGGTGTAATTTTTCGGATGCCTTCTTTGGCCCCCAGAAATCGGATAAACAAGCGATGTGCGGCGGCGGCTGCTTATTTTAATTGTTCGGACGTGTCGTTCTACAAAGGCTTGTTCGCTGGCTGGCCAAAAATTATTATATTATGATCTGGCGGCAACGTGATCGCCCGATTCGGATCGGGTCTCGGGTTGGACACAACTATCAAAGTGGGCGCCTTTATTTGGGGTCGGGGCGAATACAGTTACGCTGACGGGCACTGACTGGCAGGGTTCATTGGAGTCGCCACACGCCAGCTTACTATATGATATCATGTAAATGCAGTTGGGCTTAAATATAGATAACTGTAGTTTCACTTTTTCGGCTGGGCCCATTCCTAGAAAGGAATGGGAACGGGCTGGGGTATTGGATGAGCCGAGCTCGGTGATTCGTACGTGACTAAGCAGTGAGGGATCATTTCAATCGCGAGTTTCTTGAGGCTTGGGAAAATTAAAAGAGATATTCGAATATCAGGTTGATGAACTAACTAACTAACTAATTTCAAAAAAGCACATAAGTAAGAATGCAATAACTCCAAGCCTAAGGAAGATAAATAGGCAGATCTCTTCCAAGTAAGTTATCCTCACAAACCGGAATCTGCATTTAAATCCTCCTGGTTACTTTGACAAATACTCATAACCCCCTGATTCATTACCCAAAGACTCTCTCCCAGCTTAATCACGCCGCTGCCCCGATAAACGATAACGATTTTTCAGTCTAAGCCGAGATGCGAGTGCAGCAGGCAAATGGCATTCGCAGGTGGTCGCTAATCAACGTAATCAACTTGCAACAAGCTCGTTAGGCGAGGCAGACGCAGCCTCAGCTCCGGCTACGGCTTCATGGTAATCAGGCCACCAAGTTCTAGCCAAGTTTTGAGACGGCTGCGGGACGCGAAGGTCGCTCTAACCAAATTGGTCGCAGAGTGCCGACTGGGCAGAGCAAAAATGTGTGGGAATTATTTCAACAACAAATAAAATAGCTCCATAGAGTAGTATATATATTTTTTATATTTTAGTTAAAGAAATATTTATATCTTATACTTAATAATATTATTTAAAATCATACAAGCTTATTTTATATTTAGGAATATTGTTTTAAAACGTAGAAGTTCATCTTATTACAAAACTTTAACTAAAAGTAAATTAAAAGTAGATTTAGAAAATCGAAAAACGTTTTTTAAATTTAAATGTAATTTTAAAACTCTTAATATTATCATTAACAAAAAATAAAATGTATTTTTTTTCTCTGTAAAACTGGTTTGTCTAGGCAGTGAGCCTGGCTTTACCGTTGCCCGCGACTCGAGCGCTTAGCTGGGTCAAGGTCAGCTGCGGGGATGGGAGTTCCTGGCCTATTCACTGGCAGAATCCAGCTAGAGGATTGCTACGGCAATCTTCTCGCAATGCCAGGCACGCACACATCAACTGGTCGCCATTCAACGCCATCAGAGCCATCGTCAGCGGGTCTTCCCATCCGATGCTCCAGAGATCGATCGATCAGCGCCCAACTGGCGGCTGATGCTGCTGCATTTGGTGCTGGCATTGCAAACTGCGTTCCTCATTGATTTTCGTTTCGTTTTCGATTTGCTGCGATATTATTCATGCCCAGTACAGAGGCGGACTCCAAGGGGATGTTTGATATAGATTGAATTATAATTGTTGCCTATAATTTTGATCTTAAGAGAAAGGATTAAGAATTTCCATTGAATTAAATCAAAATTCAAACTAGTAACCTTGCAATTTGTATAAAAAATGTGTGTTTATTTTAGTAAGCTTGATAAAAATCATAATCAATTTATTTTAATAGAATTTAGGATCCAGTCCCTTATTTACTTATACACTTATTTTAAGCTTTCAACCGAAAGCCCTGGCAGCTATGGCTGATACCCATCCTGTAGCTTAATTTATCTACAATTAAGCATACAGTGTACAAAATAAATATTTTAAGCTTTTCCCACTGTTAACTGTAATTAAAATAAAACCCAAACTACGCTCCTGTTCACGCAAAAACCTCGTTGATCGTCGAACACAAAGCTGAGATTTTTCACAAGAAAATATTCATGTGAAGGCGAAAACTGCGCAGGCGCATGTTTTGTCAACAGGCAATCGGCTGACAAAAAGACATTCGGACCTGCGGACATTCGGAGGCTAAGGCTGCGGCCGCTGACGTTTGCGTGACAGCAGCAGCAACAAAAACAGAAACAACGGCAAAAACTGCCTATACCTGCAACAACAACCACAACAACGACAGCATCCAGACGCCGCTCTGACCAGTTACCAATTTTGGCAGCAAGACTTTCATTTATTTGCGATACGATTTCGGCAGTTTGTAAGCCACATCATAACCCGATATTAAATTTAGTAATACAAATATTAACTGTTATTTATAATTGCATTATTATTCACAAAGTTAGTTTAATAGCAGAAAGCAAGCTTTACTGGCCTAATTTACTTATTTGTTTCAACAGAACCTTGAAGATGAGTTGATGTGGTTTCTCAGGTTAATCCTACCGACTTAGTGTCAAAATTTTCAAAACATTACTTATTTTGATATGTACAAATTTATAAATTAGTTTTAGTTATTGTTTGAACTTTCAAGTTAATTAGTATTAATAAATTAAAATGTTGGCATCCTTTTACTTACGAAATGTTGTGTTTAACGTTTGGCAATTTGCTTAAAAATTAATTTCAGAGCTCCAAGCGATTCCGATGATGATAAAGGTTTAACGCAACTTTGACTTGTAAAAGTATTTAATTATACCCTTGCAGATTAATAAATTATGGCAAAAGTTTGCAACGCAGTGCACAGCCAGCGTTAGTGCTCGATCCTAACCCAGAGAGGTAAAAGACAGTTATCCTAATCCTTCTTCCTATCAGCACCTGTGTGGATGAGACAAAAAATACAGTTTTTGAAGGGTCAACTGTGGAAAATTCTGTATGATTTAGAAAAAAAAAATGTTAAAAATATTCGTTTATTTGTTATTTTTAATATTGTAGTTCATCTTTGCAAACTGGAGCAAAGAGATAGCAAGCAGTGTAAAGCAGTTTCTTGTGCGAAACAGAAAGCAGTGTAAAGCAGTATCTATCTGTTTTCGTCCAACTTTTTAACATTTTCACTGCTTTCACTGGTTGAGAAAAGTTTCCCACCTTTTCCATCAAAGTTTTCAACCTTATTTCAGCAGTATATTATCACGTATACGCACCGTTTATTTCGCTATAATAATAATAGGTATAAAACCACAATAAATTATTCAACATGTATCACACATTTATAAATCTGATTAAATAAAATTGGGTTAAAAAATAATACCTTACATAATAAATTACAGGAATAATGAAAATGCGAGAGGTCTAAAATATAATGGATTTTCAAACTGACACGAATATCTATAATCTGCACTACAAAACTCGCAGAAATATATACATACATATATTAATTGTTTATACAACAAGTTTCCATTTTTTCAAAAAATAAAATTTTTTTGTAAACTTAAAATCGCACGAATAATTTATTAAAAATGTCTTAATTAACTAGATAATAATAAGCTTAAGATGTGGTAAAAAAATGCAAGTGAAAATATAAAAAACTGCTCGGGTTCTAATGCGTGCGCACTTATAATTTAAAATTTGTTGTATTTCTATTCAACCGCACAAAAACTACATGCAACTTTTGAATTAAATAAATGAATTTAAAATATTTTTATAAAGTTTAGCATTTGTGTTTTAATTTAAATTTCCGTTACTACACTTTACGTCACAAGATTACGTTTTTGCTCGCTTAAGTAGTTTGATTACGATCTTGTTCAAAGCCAGTGTGACCAGCTGCCGTGGAGGCGAAAATCCGTTCTCTTCCGTCGAATTTTTAGCTCTATGAACAGAAATCCCGCCGGGCACACTGTTTTTGGAGCTCTCGTACTCAGTTGATCAGTTGAATTTCGAACTTCAACAGGTGTTGAAATCGCGGTAGAATAGAAAGCGATCTTACGAGTCCCCCGGAATCGGTAACGCCAGAAACAACAAAAATAATCCAATTAACGGACGAGAGCACGTGACCAGCGGGCAAACTAGTCCGAGTGACTTAAAAACTGTTCCCAGAAACGATCCTTCGGTGTGAAAGTCCTGCCAACTAAAAAGATTGTGTGTTTCTTGCAGCGACCATAAAACAATTCTTGGATTACCCCGCTTCCCCCAGAGACCAGTTGTCTGCCCGCAGACCGTTCATAAGGTGAGTTTCCATCGGATCCCGTATCTCGCTCGTGAGTCGGGGACTCGGATTTCGGGACTTAAAGGCTGGAAGAAAAGTGCAGTGCAAGCGGGGGATGGGATTTCGTCATGCGAGCGTGCAAGTGGAAGCGTGACGACGCTAGTGACGCTCCGCCAGGCCAGTCATGCGGTTGTCTCGCTCGCCAAACGTATCTTTCCATGGCTCTGAGTATCTGTGTGTGTGTGTGTGTCTGTGAGCGGGCTACCTGTGGCTTTTTACCTGCCGTTCGCCTACAAAAAACATATCGAAGCACGCACACTCTGAAAGGCCCCGAGTGCAGCTGCTCTGGTGTGTGTGTTGTTGCCGCTGTGGTGACATATAATTTTCAAACCCGAGTCGCAATTATCTGGATAAGTTCTGCAAGCAAAAGCGCAGATACTTTTATTTGGGTTTTTTGGGTTGAGATACTCCGCCGCCGATCTTATCAGCTGACCCCTTCCAGCCCGTAAGCCCAGTTAATGCAAATGCACCGAAAACGAAAAGAAAACTGAACTGGCAGTGTCCCAGAGTCGAAAGGAAAAACATTTGCTTTTCAACACAACAACCAACACGCAGCCAGCCAGGTAGATAAGATTACACCTGTGTGGGGAATACGTATGCGAGTGCCCGTCTGTGTGTGGCGGGGGGAGCAACGAGAGGGAAAGGGGTGAACAAACCGGTAATGCATTTACTCAAAAGAAGTCACCTTCATAACAAATTCAGCGCCGAGCTGCAAAAACCCAGCGTGCCCAACTGTCACCGAGAGAGAGATAAATCTATATAGTTTAGGCCCGACCATGATCGCAGTTTGCATATGCCAGACACTCGTTTTTAACTATGGCAGATGGGCAGCGGAGCTTGAATAAATATTGGAAAAGCTGGGCTCCGCTCGGGCCCAGTTTTTCAGCTCCAAAGGTCGCTGCATAAATCGACGTATTATCGAGGTTTATGTGCACGTCACAAAAATTAAGCAATGATCGATTTCTCTTCACTAAAACTTAAAAATATTGATCATTAAAGAGGAAATATATTGATCATAAGCTTCTATTATAGGCATTTTATATTTTAAATAGAGAAATAGCTTTTCAGAACATTATTTTAAACTAGAATAATATCCATTTAATAATATACAAGATAATTTTAAATATTTCCTAAAGATCATATTGATTTCTTATTATATAGACTTTATTTTGATGTAAGATAAAATCGAATTATCACTTATATTTTATCAATATTATTCTCGGTGTAATCATACCCAATAAAATATTACGAAAAATTCATATTTTCTATATATCAATCATCTCTGATCACTTTACTTGGATTTAATCAATTTAAACGGCCTACAATATCACTCCAACCTTATCATACATATCAGCCTTAACATCTACCATATCGTATCCGATTGACCCTTATTTCATGCCGTTTTCTTTGCGTGTACGTGCTTAATCGGTTTTGAGAGCTTCCTGTAGAGGCGGCCAATAATTAATCAAGCGACCGAACTTCGATAACAGCCACGAAAAGTTCTCCAAAAATAAATAATTTATTTCTATGCATAATTCAGAACCAGTTCCAATCGATTTTCAATTTTAATGTTTGCTTTTTATAACCATCTCCGCTGGCTGGCTGACTGTCGCGGGCACGAAGCTGGAATTTAAATGAAATGTACACAAATTATTTTACCGAGATCTGGGCAATAAAGACACACGTTCATTTGATTTTGAGGTGCGACTCGGTTTTCCAGACGTAATCAACCAGTTCGCAGCGCACTCCTCCTTCTCCGGATTCCTGGAAAGTGATTTTGTATGCAAATTCGCCTCCGCTTGATTGTTCTTTGGCAGGGCAGGGCAGGGCACTCGATCCAAAAGGGACAGGGGCCGCAGGGACCTTTCAATCAAATTCATGTTCAGACGGAATGTAGAGTGTCAAGCTGTCGCCAGTTGCCCGACTGCGGCATTATCTAATCGCGGCATAAGCCGGTCCCCACATAGGAACCTCGGTGTACCTATTTATACAGATAAAGAGCCAAAAGCAAACACACACGGGCCAGTTGAGACTTTGACTCGCTCCACCGCGAGTTAATGAGGTCACAGCACTCTCCGCTCTGCTCGGCTCTGGCTGGTAATTGGCCGGAGAGGTAGTGGCTCCACTCCGATCCGATCGAGCTCCGTAGTCTCCGGAGTCCGTGTAGGGCGAATTATGAAGCACATCTTTTATGGCCTAAGTGGGGAGTCAAACATTTACCGAGATCAGCATCAGCATGCTGTGTGTGTGGGTAAACTCCGGTTTAGAGCGATGTCTTACACAGAACTTAAGTGTCGGCACATGCGGCGTATGCGTAATATCGCGCTTTGCTCTGGCTCGCTTAGAGTTTATTTGCGGACGGACCGACACATGATTGCCATACGAAAACAGCACAAAAAGCCAACTATTTCGAGCTATTTAACGATCCAGCCTTATTGTTTTAACAGCTCGGCCAACAATGATGTCATTTGAATGGGATTCGAGAGGTATGGTAGGTGCTCGAGGGAAAGCCGAATGCAGTTCGCTCTCTGTGTGGCTTTTCCACTTTTTCACTGCCCAATTGAGCGTGACGCGCGCTCCGCATATTTCGCACCCACATTGCGTTGACGTTTTACCTTAACCCTGAATCTAATCGATCAAGCCTGACAGAGAGACTGACGCAGAGAGAGAGGTGGCATTAATTAATTTCTGCCATAAAACATTAGTCATACAGTCATCGACGGTGGTCGCTCCGAAAAAAACAGCTGTCTTGGCCCTATTTTTGGCCTGCAACTTTCTCTGGTTTTGCAATTGTTCTCGTACTCATTGGAAGCTGGTAGCTAAGCCCCTTTTCTGGGGGATTGCCTTGATTTGCCCTGGCCCGGCCATAACTCAAGATCTCCGACTTAAGCCGATTTCACAGCTTCAAAGTTTGGGTTCAGGGTCTGGCTCTGTGTCTCCATCTCTGCATCCGTCTGGGCTTGGAGCTAATGAAATGCAGAAACTCTTGTCTCTTGGATGTGACTCAGAGGAGTGTGTGTGCTTACGTGCTATGCAAGTGGCAGTGCGCGGCTCGGAATGCGGCCTGCAACTTGCCAGTTGGCCACGTTGGCAATTGGCCCAAACTATATGGGGAATTCGTAATTGCAACCCTTCAAAAAAAATTCCCTAAAAATGGTCGGGTTTTTTAGGTAATTTAAAAAACCAGCTGGAAATACTCAGGAGGGTTTCTTGGGCTGGGGAAATGTTTTAAGGGAATTATTTAAAAAATAACTAAAGTAATTGCTTCCCTCAAGCGGCAGAGGACTCAAAAACCATTATATTAGTTATTCCAAGGCTTTATTCTTAAGTCAGTTGACTTAAAGTCTTCTAAAAATGGACAAATTGATAAGGTTTTATAGGTCTAAAAATATATAGGTACTCCCTATTCAAATATCGCCTTAAATAAATATTTTCTATTCTAATTGTTTGTCCGTCTGGGTATCTATAAATATTTATTGTTAGTTCCCAAGCCGCTCCAGTTTTTACAAATTCTGTAGACATTGAAATTTCTCCCTTAAATGTGCATAGTAATTTGTTTATAGCTATAAAAATCAGATTGCAGGCCTCTTGACAGGCGCAGCTTACTCAATTTCAATACTCGATGCTGATTGCTAGGTGCTTAGCCCTCGACACTTAATAAATATATGGATGGCTCAACGGGTTGACAATTCCAGGCATTCGACGCCACAACCGCCCGCTCGACCGATAAACAATACGTGATGGCAAGAGCGCCTTTGTTGTTGACGACGACACAAAGCCCCGGTCGAGTGCAAAGTTTAGCGCAACAAAGTCGGAAAAGTGTTTTTGCAAAAATCACACTTTGGCGGCTAAACAAATCAGGTTTCCCGAGGCGCACAATGAAAAGCCTTTTTTTTTCCAGGTCGGAGAAAAGTCGTGCCCCAGCGCGCAAGCCTTCTAATGCCAAGTCGGAGTCTGAGTCGGAAGCTGGGAGCGATCCAGATACCACTAATGAACCGCCCCCGCCTGGCGAAAAGCCGGTTTCTCATTTGCTCCTCGGGTTCTTAATTTATGCCCTGCTTCCTGCTTCAATATCGGCAGTATCGGGGCTATATATACGATACGCCCGATATACACTGATCGAACAAAGAGCACTTGCTGGCGAGGAACCATATTTATGACGGTTTTAATAACTGAGTTCCCGGCCAGGAACTTCCCCCCGCCGATAACAGCAAAAAGCACTTTAAACTCGGAAGAAATTTTAAGTTCGACCGATCACAAGGGATTACACACGCCGCGATAAGTTGTGGCAGCCTTAAGTAAAGATATTTTCGCAAAAGGTGGCTGGCAGCTGCTGCTAAGAAATGCGAAAACAATGCAAAGTTAAGCTCCAGTGACCTTCTGAGATTAGCTTGGCGATTTCCTTCACTCATGAATCGATTGTGGCACATGCCGGGCCATTAATAATATTATTGTCGCCGTGATTGAAGTGATTGTGCAGGTCACATGGCCTTATGTTGATCGTGCAGAGAGTTCAAGCAACTTGGCTGAGGATTTTATGTAGAAATTCTCTTTGGAAACACTCCATTGAAATGACTTTTAGCCAGAATTTTCGTAACTCGTAAAGTCATCTGCCTGGCCTGACTTTTGGATACCGCCGCGCGAGCTTGGCTTACACAGCTGCCGCGAGTCAAAAACCAGTCTGGCCATCTTTTCGAGCCAGCAGTTTCCCCTCATTTTAACTGCCAGCGGAGTGAGTATGTATTTGTGTGTGGTCAAATGTCGGCATTTTTTTATACTTTTGAGTATATTTTTTTAGGTGCCCGCCTTGGGCAATTTTGACCATTGTACACCGACCTGGCTGGCGACTGAGTGCAAAAATTAACGTTGCAGAAATTATGTGGCAGAATGGAGTCAACCGAATAGGATACTTGGTTAACCATGATATATGGCGGAAACTGGATATATCTGTGGCGTATTTTTCGTGCGAAATCATGATCGTAAAGCGCGCAACTCGTGATGCTAATGAATCGGTCAACAAATGTGATTGAGTCGTGATCCGCAGATACAGACCTTAAATCGTTCGAGCCACTGAAGCTACCCTAATGAAGCCATCGTCAGCTGAGGTATTTCCGCTCTTCCAGGCTGAAAAAACCCATATCCTCTCGAAAAAGGAACAGATGAATGCGTTCTACCTACGCTCTCCTCTCGTTTCACTTCCTGTTCTCTCGAGACTCGAGGGCTATTTATACGCAGACAGCTCGGTCATTATCCACCCACGCTCAAAAACAAAAACAATGCAGACTTCACAATGTGTATTATTTTGGGTATTTCTGGGTATTTGCCAGAGACAGTAAGCCGGAGTCAAGGCGAATCTACCTGAGCTGACCTTGCTGATACCGTTGCTCTCTGCTGGAGAGGACTCTTCTCCTGGATTATGTATTAGTTAGGTGATATTAGCAGGTCGCACCCAGTTGCCAGTCTCCAATTTCCTGCTCGAAATCGATGAGTTTCGATGGGCAGCCACCAGGCCCCAGCTGCTCTCTCTGTAACTTGATACAGAAATGCTGGATTTGGGGACGCTGCCCCTGGGAAAAGGCCATCATTCAAAACACTGAAACCACATGCCAGCCACAGACTGTGAACCCGTTGATAAGCACCGAAAAAAACAAGCGTTTTAGGAGTCATAATAAATTCAAACCCAATAGATGTTTACGTTTTGAACAAAACGTCGTTAGTATCACGATTCCAAATCGCTCTCTCGGTTATGCGATACTCTGTGTGTGTCGAAGTGTTTCAATAAATTCTGAACAAAACGAATGCGTTTCCGTATCTGGTTACGTTTGAGTACAGGGCCATTAAGTATAACAGGGCGGGAGATCAGGGTTTATCTCGCCCGAGACTCGATCGAATGTCAAAGTGTTTCAGGAAAGCATTTTCCACTCGAGCTAATTAGATGCACAACACTATAATGCACTCTAGATCTGACGGGGGAGAGATATATATTCGGGATCTCATCGGCGGCAGCATTATGATGAATTGGTTGACTCACGAATTTCCGACTGGAAAACGTATTTGCATACACGTACAAGTATGGCCAGTGCCAGTGCCAGTTACCGGTTTCTCTCTAAACTTGAACATATCGCACACACCTATATATATATATATATTCAGCAGATATCTGTAGCCCAGTTCGTATGGACATCTGTGCACACACATATCGCTGCAATGACAGAAATGGAATTAATTATGGTCGGCGTGTCGGCGGCGCCTTGGCCTGGCCCAAGCCAAAGCCATTTCCAGCCCAAAATCCAAAATCCAAAAGCGCTTGGCTGTCTGGCTCAGAAAATCTCTCGTTTCGTGACTCGCGATGAAATGTTAGCCGAGAGACCTAAACACGTTTAATGTGCGGTCTCGCGACTGCAGTTTCCCTTCGGGATTTCTCCGCTGCAAGTCGCCGCCAGAGCCTCAACTTGACACCCACACACAAAATATCCGCGGCAGACATCGAGCTGGCTAAGCGCCTTCTCAGCGCTCTCTGTAGGTCTAATTAAATGCTCTAACCGAGGAGAGTGCACAGCAAGAGATTTTACTCTAAGAATTGTACACAATTTAAGTCAAATTTAATGGCAGTTTGGCTTAAAAATTATGACATTTTATATATTAAAATTTCACAGAAATTGTTTACAATCTAATTCCTTTATTAAACTCTTATCTGCGTCTTAAATTCCCATAAAAATATCATTCAAGCTAAATACCCTTTTAACCAGAATTAAATTATCTACAAAAGCCTAAGAAAGCCCTACATCCGCCAGAAAACCCAGCAATTTGTATATCAATGTTCAATCAAGGGATTTCCCCATAGATCTCCTATTATACAAAATTAGATTTTAATAACCTATTGCTTTAGTTTAACTCAAGAAAACCCCGTTACCATTTTTATTCCCAGTGTTCAGAGTCACATATATATGCTATAATATTGTCTGGATAAATGCGATCTATTCTGGCCGCGTTAACTGCGCACTTTGCATTTACTTGGGGTCTCCAGCTCTCTCGGCGATCCCGTTTGCCTGGTAACAAAAATTTAATACCCAAAGCTCTTTGTTTGCGAGTTGAGGAGCCGCGGTTTCGAATTATTTGTTTGCCATGAAATCGAAGGCAAACTCAGGCGGAGGTTCTATTAGGGGCGCATCCGCAACGAATGGGTGGAAAATGCATTCCAAAAGCAAGTCTGGAATCTGGATTCAGGGAATTTGCACAAGCCACGAGCTGGCAAACGAGTTCTTAATTGGCGTCAAGAAACGCTGCGGCCTGGGGATTCCCCTGGCACTCGGCAAGTGTCGGTTTGTTAGGGTAAGCGAATCCGTCGACTATAATCAAAGGGCAAACAGACTGAAAGACAAATAAATAAGGCACAGATTTCAGCTGATGACAGACCCAGAGTCAGCACTTCTGGCTCTGCTTCGGTTATGATCTCTTTTATTTCTTTTACTGCCAAAGGGAAATACATGACGGATGTGGTCGAAAGTGCGACTGCTTTCGCGAAAGTCTGACTAACAAATCGAAAATAAGTGAAGAATCATTTGGTCTTGTTTATCAGGGACTGGGAAACAATTGCCATTAAACGATAAGCACACATTTGGAAATTCGTTTCCATCAGGGGTTTGCTGACGGAATTAGCATGGCCAATGATGTCAACTCCCTGAGAGGGCCGAGGTGCTAACTCCGGGAGTCAACATGGCTCACTATTTCGCCACACGGATCCGCGATTTTCGGGGAAATGGGTGAAACAGCCAGCGAGTATTCTGAGGCCAGCCCTGAGCAGTGCCGCTTCCACTTCCCCCAACCGTTGTTGATTCAATAAACGTCTATCTGCTTATCTGCCTCGGGCAATTAGCGATAAGATACGGCTCCGCTGGGTGTGAGTCGTCTGTTTTCCACCTTCTTGGAAGAGTAACGTAGCCGCCGTGACTGTAACTGTACAACTCTGCTTGGTCCTTTCAGTTTGCCCATAACAAGGATAATGGGTCGCCAGTCGACTTGCAGGCTGGTCCTGCTGCTGGCCTTCAGCCTGGCCCTGATCCACGCCAGCCATGCCAGCTCCCTCCCAGCCAAGATCCATTTGGTCCACGACGATGTAAAGGACAATGAGCTGAGCTCCGCCGAGGAGGTGAGTCCCGCCGAGAGTCTGCCCAAAATCTCCACGCCCAAGGTCAAGGTAGAGGAGACGACCACCAAGAGCCCCGCCAAAAAGAGCACGACCGAGAAATCCCTCAGCGAGGAGGCCATCAAGGATCTGCTGGAGGCTGCCAAGCACAGCCAGGCCCTGGCCGAGGATCCGCACTTTAACAAGATGCTCAAGAGCGAGAACGCCACCACTTCCACGTCTATTGGAGGAAAGAACTCCACCGATAGCGACGAGAACTACGAGTACGACAATTATGCCTACGACGATGATGACTACAACTACTTCGATGAGGACAAGGAGACCACGCCGGCCAGTGCCAAGAAGGGCCAGAGGGCCAGTACCGCCAAGCCCAAGCTGGTGTCCCTCGAGGTCGGCTCTGCCGCGAAGTCGAAGGTGAGTTAAGCTTAATTAATTATTACAAATTACAAAACAATTAAAATAACACTAATAAGTACTAACTAGCTTTGAATTTCTAGAGATTTTAAGCTAAAAAGTTCTCTATTAATATTTATTTCATTAATTTGTGAAAATTTCATTAACAAATTTCCTTTTTTCAGGCCAAGACCACCGATCAAAAGACCAAGGATAACACTATTGATAACGAAAGCGACTCTAACTACGAGGATTACGACGAGGAAGACGATGATGATGATGATGAGGAGGAAGAGGCCTCCGATGATCTGGCGGACGATGAGCAGGTGGTGTTCAGCGAGGATGTGCCCTGCCCCCGATTCTGCCAGTGCTCTCGCAATGTCAACTCCTACATGGTGGCTACTTGCAGCAGGTAAGTCCTAAAACACCCTACAAACCCAACTCCTTTTAACTATAAAATATCCCTACAGACTGGACCAGGGCACCCAGAAGTTTGGCTCGGACATCACGGACGTGGTGGTGACCAATGTGGGCCCCAAGTACCCCATCCTGCTGGGACCCAAGTTCTTCTTCAATCTGGGCCTCAAGAACGTGGCCTCCATCAAGATTGCCAACTGTACCCTGGAATACCTGCACGCGGAGGCCTTCCACGGCCTGAACGAGCTGTACGCCGTGAATCTGACGGATGTGGGCCTGGCCATCATCAATCCGGACACGTTTGCCCAGAACAAGAAGCTGCGCATGCTCACCATCTCGGGCAACGACCTGAGCGTGATGTCCAGCGTGCAGTATCTGCTCAAGGTGAGTTCTTGTTTCCCCTTTGAATAGATTCTCTTTAACCTATGATCCTTGCAGTCTTCTAGCATCGAGGAGCTGGACTTCTCGAGGAACAACCTCGTGGAGCTGACGCCCAAGGCCTTCTCCCAGCTGACCAACATCGTGTACATCAACCTGAGCCAGAACAGCCTCAAGAAGCTGCCCGAGAAGGTGTTCGAGACGGCCACCTCTCTGGAGGAAGTGGACCTCTCGTACAACTCCCTCAAAGAACTCCCCCGCGAGATCTTCAACGGCACCACGCTGTCCATCCTGCACCTGAAGTACAACACCTTCAGCGGGGACCTGCACTTCGGCACCAAGGACCTGCAGCAGCTGGACCTGAGCTTCAACGCCATCACCCAGGTGCACCACAGCATGTTCGACCGGATGCCCGGCCTGACAAACCTGAACCTCAAGGGCAACGGCATCAAGAAGATCCAGCCGGACTCGTTCCTCACCCTGAAGAACCTGCGCCACATTGATCTGTCTATCAATGAGCTGGACCAGATCTCGGGCATGCTGTTCTTCAAGAACTCCGAGCTGGACGTGATCCGCTTGAACGACAATCCCCGCCTCAGCCAGCTGCCCACCGACGGCTTTGTCAGCTACAGCGGAGAGTTCACCGTCTACTACCTGGACATCTCGAACTGCGCCATCGGCCCGATGGGCCAGAAGACCTTCTCCACGATGCCGCACCTGACCACGTTGAAGCTGGCCTGGAACAACATCAACCACCTGCCCAGGGAGATCTTCACGGGGCTGCACAAGCTGATCGACCTGGATCTGAGCAACAATCTGATTCCCCGCGTGGACGACCTGCTGCTCATGGAGAACGGCGAGCTGACCAAGCTCAACCTGGCCGGCAATCCCATCAGCCGCCTGTCCGTGCGCCTCTTCATGCCGCTGCACCAGCTCCGCTCCTTGGATGTCAACGACTGTGAGCTCACCTCCCTGCTCTCCGACCGCCAGCTGGGCCAGGGCTACAAGATCTTCGAGAGCCTGCGCAGCTTCAACGCCTCCGGCAACCTGATCAAGAAGATCTCCTCCGCGGACGTGAAGAGTTTCAAGAACCTGCGCTCCCTGGACATCACGAACAATCCGCTGAAGTGCAACCGCGACTTCCAGGACTTCATCAGCTACGTCACCCTGCAGATGCAGATGACGCCCAAGCGCCTGCCCGTGCTGGCCAACCTGGAGGACGATGCCACCATTGTGGAGCTGGAGAATCAGGCTCAGGCCGGCTGGGCCACGCTCGCCCACGAGGTGTGCAAGCACGCGGAGGCCTCGTCCGATCTGCAGGACGAGAAGAAGGCCGACAGTGCGGAGGCCAAGCTGGAGAAGCGTCTAAAGGAGAGCGAGAAGAAGCTGGACGAGGACGAGGAGAAGCTGCTCAGTGTCCTGGACAAGAGTGTGCTGGACAAGAACAAGCTGAGCGGCATGCACAAGATCATGCGGGGATCGGACAACGCCAAGCCAGAGGACAGTGCCGAGGAGGATCTGAACAATGGCGGCGAGGACAAGGACGAGGACAGCAGCGACTACGAGAGCGAGGAGGACGATGACGAGGACGACGACGACGACGACGATGATGACAACGATGACGATCGCTTCGAGGAGGCCAAGAAGAACGCCAAGGCCAAGAGCGAGTCGGACAAGGAGTTCGACAAGTTCGTGAACAAGGAGCTGAAGCCCCTGCTCAAGGATCAGGCCCTCAAGGCGGAGGAGGTGGATCTGCCCCACGAAACTCGCGACAAGTTCCTGCTGGGTGAGTAACCTTTGGGAATACCCAGAAATTCCAAACTCATGATATCCTTTTCTAGAAAAACTCGGCTTCGAGAGCGACGAATCGGAGGACAGCAACGAAGAGGAGATCTTCATCGAGCGCGGCCGCATCTACTATGGCAACTACAACACGTTGATTCCGGTGATCATCGTGGTTAGCTGCGTCCTCATGATCCTGCTGGCCATCGCCCGCGTGGTCTACGTGGTGCTCCGCAAGCGCGGTGAGCGCTATCGCATGGCCCTGCTGGCCTCCAAGAACTCCTTTGTGTACCAGAAGCTGAGCGAGGACATCGTGAAGCCCAATGGCAAGGACCTCAAGCCCAAGGCGATCAAGCAGCCCAAGGTGCACCGGTACGCGCCGATCAACCAGGTCTAAGTCCCCCTAGAATCAGCAGTTCCGGGCCCGAACGAGTTGCGCTGTTTTTCTAATTTATAAGTTTATTGATAGTTGAACAAGTGGAAAATCGCATCAGACACAAGCACACAAGCAGAATGAACGGAGGAACAGACCGGGAGCAAAGGAAGGGACTTCAAAGTATTAGCGAGAAATGCGAGAGAAACAAAGCAACAACTGAGAAATACTTAAATCCAAATAAGAGAGAGAGCGAGGAGTGAGGAGCAATGAATAATGATAGATCCCCGATCCACCATATCCCTGAAATAGCTTAGCCCACCTAATGCCTGTCCAAATCCCACATACGAGAATTTCGGTAACAACTTGAAGATTTAGTGCCATTTTGCCAAATTCCAAACAGAGCGAAAATTACCTAAAAATAAATAGAAGGAGGAGCTAATAGCAGAGGGTAGCAAGAGTCTTAGATCCGGATCTGTGTAGCTAACTGTTAGAGGACTCCCTAGAATGATGTCTGAGATGAGAAATAATTAATGCATAAACTATGTTAAGTCTTTTTTATTACCTTTTTTTCCAATCGAACTCAAGTAATCGCTTGACTTATTTGACTTTGAAACCAATTCCGAAAACAATAAATTATTTTAACCAAACCGATCGTAATCTTTACTATGCATACTTAATAGACATACACGTACACTTTAACCATAACAAGCCGTTCAATAAAATTGAATATATATTATCTGCGTTCAATAAACGATTTAAGTGGCCGACATCATCCTTATCCTTATCACCGATGGGACTCTCGAGGAGGGTTGGTTACCTTTTCTGGAGGCCGTTGAAGGCCGATTGCGAGGTCTTTGAGTTTCCGGTTTCGCTGCAGTATCTCTGGTGCTTGACATTGGAACGGTGCTCCTCCGCTATCTGCTGTCACAAAATCTTAAACTCACCGTCGCTGGGCTTCCCAGAAAGTGGCTCTTACTGTGAAAATAATCAAAAGTAAAGGAATATTCTTGTTTCGAGAGCTTTGCTATGGTGTACTCTCGGAAAGAGGTCCAGTTTGTGGAATACTTTTTAAGAGAATATAATAAAATTACAAGAAATTAAACAGAGAGACAAACTCCACTTCACTATTGCCAAAAGCCAAGCGTTGCTCTCTTCTCTTCAGAATGAAGAGCTAAACTAAAAGCTCTAAAAAACCTAAGACTTCGAAAAGAATACTAGAACGACAGAGAAAATGAAAACATTGACTTAATGGACACCGAAGGGGACTTGAAGCACCCTAAAAATACCACTGGAAAATAAAACAAGGGCTGAAATTTAATTTTTAAAAATTCTGTATTTGTTTAAATGGTATTTTTTCGACATAAAAATCTCTACATATTTATACAAAAAAGTCTGGTAGTCTTGCCCGCTCCCAAAAAGCTTTAGTGTGATCTTATTTCCCGCTCAGGATCCGTTAGTTAAACACTTTTCTCCAAGCGAACCAGTTGAGCGTGGGTAAGTTGATTTCCCAAATTTAATAAACCACCATGGAGTTCTCAAACAGTTCCGAGAGATTGTCCCGAGTCTGGGCCCTGGGGGCCAGCTTAGTGATCCTCTCCTGGGGCAGGGTTCCCTCGACCAGAGCGGGCACATCGCTGCTCGAGAAGCCCAGCTCGCGGAGGCCATTTTCGATGCCCGCGCGTTGCATATAACCGCGCACAGTGTCCGCCAAAAGTCGACCGGCGTCCTCTTTCCTCACTCCCTTCACCTCGGCGCCCAGCAGCTGGGCAGCCTCCAAGTGGCGCTCCGGACAGGCGGGGGCGGTGAACTCGAACACCGCAGGGGCACTGATCACCACGGACAGGCCGTGCGGAATGAGGGCGTGATCTGCCGAGTAGCCCTTTGGCTTGTAGTCCCTCACATTCCCCGAGATCGGGTAGGAGAGTCCGTGGCATAGGTGCACGCCGGCATTGCCGAATCCCACGCCCGCCATCGTCGAGGCCAGGTGCATCTGGGAGCGAGCGCCCAAGTTGTCCGGCTGATATATGGCGCTCACAAAGTTATCGCGTATCGACTCCAGCGCGAAGCGTGCCCACACATCCGACACGGGGTTCCTGCCCTGGTACGTGGGTCTGAGGCTGGGATCACTGGGGGCCGGACCACGTTCCCTGTAGTCCACCGCCGTGAAGCTCTCCAGGGCATGGCAAAAGACATCAAATCCGGCAAAGGCCATGACACGTTCCGGCTGCGAGAGGGTGTGCAGCGGATCAATCAGAGCTGGGGTTATACAATGGAGGGTAATGTGAGGAAATTGTGGTTAGTAGGCAGGTTTATAGACCTTTTTTCGGTGTCTTTTTATCCAAATTCAAGCCGAATTCGAAAGACTAAATATATTACTAAATTTATTATTTAAGTCCTTACCCAAAGTCGGTTTCAGGAACTTGCTGGAGATCCCTGTCTTGGCATGCAACTTCTTGTAGTCAAAAATGGCCACACCAGTGGTCTCCGAGCCAGTTCCCGAGGTGGTGGGCATGGCAATCAGAGGCTTTAGCTTCACAGATATCTGGAAACTTATAGAAAATGAGTATACAATTTTACTTAATTCAATTAAATAAGGTAGACACCACCTCCTTGCCCTTGCCAATGGGACAATTGACATAGTCCAGAAATTCCGCATCCCGATCACTGCTAAAGAGATTGGCTGCCTTGGCCGTATCAATGACAGATCCGCCGCCAATGGCCAGGAATGCATCGAATTCGTTGCGACGGGCAAACTCCGCCGCCTGCCACATGCTGCCGTCCGTGGGCTCCACTCGAGTCTCGTCGTAAACTTCATAGTTAATTCCATTGCGAGCCAGTGAGTCCAGAGCCACTTTCACCGAGGGCAGCTGGGCCACATTCACATCGGTCACCAAACAGACCTTGCGGGCACCCAAGTTCCGGAGATCAGCTCCCACTTCGGCACTTACTCCGGGTCCAAAGCGCACAGTTGAGGCGGACATCTGATGAATATTAAAAAAAAAGAGATTAATGGGATATTAAAAGAGAAAATTAATTAGATATCAAAATTCTAGAAAGGCAGCCAATTCTAAAAAAGAAAATGTAGAAGAGCTCCATATTCTATAAATCCCTTAATTTTATTGGTTAAAAATATAACCACTGCCTTGCTTAAACTCTATATATATATATTTTTAAAGATTGTTTTCTTCTAAAATGTATGTAGACTTCTCTTCATATTAAACAATATATAATGGTATTTATGTTTTTAAAGAATTTAAGCTCTCTATGGACTTATAATATTTGAAACATAATAGATTAGTTCCCAGACACTACGTCTGTAGATTATAGAAATCATAAAAAGAACAGGAGATTGTTATCTGCAGATGATATTTTTCTATCTGCCTTTGGGCCAAAGTCCAAGTCCCAAATACTTGCCTCAAAGGCGTACTCCATGCGCCCAGTTTGGACAGCAGTAGGAGCAGCAGAGCCATAATTATGTGAGTGGGCGGGGCACTTGCAGCTATAGTTGAATTATATTAAATTTATTAATTAATTAGACATCTTAAATAGCTCAAAACTTACGAGTTGGCCACGATCGTGTTGATCAAACTCAAGACATTCTTGCGCGACATTTTGTACACAAATGAGATCAGCTGATCGAGCTTTGCGGCTGATAAGAACTGAAATCGATAAAGGGGGCTCGTCGATAACACTGGCCAATCGATAGCTAACCATTTGAATTTCTCCTCTTTACAGCTTTTAAAACCAGAAATCCAGAGAACCCGAAATATGTGCGACTACCAGCAAGAATACTCATTTGTTTTCGATGACAGCTCCTGCGAGGGCGACGTCTCCATGGCCGTCCACGACAGTGGCTTCGAGAGCATGTGGCACCAGGTGGGCGAGGAGCTGCGTCGGGAGCGGGAGATGAACGAGCTCGGCCAGCTTTTCCAGCAAAAGCTGACCCTGAGCCCGCCGCCTTACGCAGAGCAATGGATGTTTTGAGAGGACGAGACATCGTGATAGCCAGCTCTCATTGTGATATTTGTATAAATTAGGTTAATAAGATTCGCCAGAACATGTTGGCCTTCGTTAGAGCATTTTTGAGAGATGCTTGCACTTGTTGTATTATCAGTCCCCAAATTGATTTTTGTATACTCCTGTTCGAGCTTAGTTTATGAAGTTTTCCTTATCCGTGTTATCCAGCGTTTCCATTTGTGAAAAATCCGCGTTATTAATTTGTTTATTTTTTATTGGCAATTATTTGCCTTCGATATCGTAAGCTATATGTACTGAAAAGTCAGCCTAGCCTGAAAGATCGCATAATGTATACAAGAACAAAGAGAGGGAATCGAATCTGTTATAGATCCTTAACGAAAATGACTCAAATATACGAGCACTTATCGTTCAAAAATACCATTTGTTTTCGATGAAAGATCCCACACTCAAATGTGACTGGACTGCGTGGCAATTATGGCTGTAATGGGAACAATTGTTCGCTGGAGCTAATTACCTAAATAATTGTCCGCCCCTTTTTAGCGCTAGATTTACAACTCAATTTGGCGGGCTATCGCGGCGATCGGCGAACATAAACAACTGCGACAGGTAAGCGATATTGACGGCTATTCCCTCGATTAGCATTAGACCCAGACCATAAAAGGTTAGATCTCTGGCCGATGGGCCAGCAGTTTGCATCTGATACTTCTGGAGGTAACTCAGCGATATGAAGTGGCTTAGCTTGTTCCTGGTTTTCGGCGTCCTCGCCCTCATCGGCAGCCTGGGCACCCTGACTGCCGCTGAGCCGAATCCGGAGCCCAAGGGTCGTCCGTACACAACGCGACGTCCGCGCAACGACAACGACAATGAACGGCGCTAGCAACTCGAGCGGATGGAGGAGATGGAGATGGAGTCCGCGACCAAGTCCCAGTCGAAATCCCCACGAAGATGCACCGAACCACAAAGGACACTGGAGGCACATCAACTCTCGGTGAAGGTGAAATGTTTTGGAGTTGAGAAAATGCAATTCGTTGAGATCCTACTCATCTAGTGGGTGGACCTCCCCCCAGGACACACAATAAATGCAGTTCCGTTTACAACAGAGTTTTGATCATTGGTTTATTCGATAGTTTGCTCGTCATAGGTCTAGAGTTAAATTGGTCAGCTTAATAATACCCTGACGCTCTTGGGGGACTCTTCGATACTTCGATACTGATAGATTGGCGGATTAAGCGGGCTGACTTTGACGTTGACTTTGACATTCTTTGGTTGTGCGAGGGTTGGGGTTCGGGGTAGTGCGTTTGTCTGCTTGTAATTAGCTTATATTTGATTCTGTTTACGTTTCTGTATTCGAGTTTTAACCTTTAATCATGCGATATTGAACGCTGCTTAGGGCTTACCTTCGTAATTTACAAATTGCCGCGTTGGCGGCTTATCAAATTTAATTCAATAGTTTCCGTTTCCGTTTCCATTTGCTTAGCTACGATAGTTTCGGTTACAAAATAATTTCAATTTATCTAAATTGCAATCGCATCGCCGTCTCCAGTGGCTGCTAATCAATCTGTGAGTATAGTGTGGCCAACGAATCGGTCTCTAAAGCTAGCTTTACAGTTACAATTACAAATAGAATTACAATTAGATATATGTATGTGATTAATTCGACTATTCCAGTTGATTTGCCTTCGGGGTTAGTGTGTGGAGTGTTTGATTCGATTTCGGGGCTTAGTCTACACTATGTTAAAGTCGGTAATTAAGTTTAGCATATAGTTCGTAGTTATATCTGATTTGATCAAATGCTTACTCGCTTATTTGTATTTCTCGACGCATATGTATCCGTATCTGCTGAATGCTTGTATCTCTTAGGTGGGTCTGACACTGACGTGAATATAGAATAGAGTTTGCTCGCTGAATCTAAGCTCAAATGCAGCTGGGAAGGTATTTTAGTCGGGGTCGGGCCTGCAGCTGAGTATCTTTGGTAGTCTGATTGCTATCCTATCCCTTATCCTTATCCTAACCTATCTAGCTCCCTCCCAGCCCTAGCTCTCCTACTCGGGCGACTCCGAGGAGGCCGATATGCCCCCCAGGCTGCAGGCTCCCACGCTGCCGGCACTCGTCGAGGCGCCAATGTCGCTGATGCTCTTCACGCGCCGCCGGCTCTGCTCGTACAGCAGCTGCGCCTCGGCCACGCCCGCGTCCAGCACCCCGCCCACGGGCGGAGCACTGACCCGGTGACCGGGAGGCGGTCCATGTCCGTAGATGGCCCCCGCCGAGGGAATGGGCGGCGGAGCCGTCGTCGGCGGCGGCAGGAAGTGGTGATAGTGCTGCTGCTGCTGCGCCGGATGAGGATACTGGTGGCCTATGGTTGCGTATATTCCTCCGCCACCCTCGCTGCTGCTGTACGAAGGCGTTGGGGAGGTGGAGTTGCCGAAGGAGCTGCGGTCGCCGGTGCGATGGGGTTTGGCGTTAAACCGAAAGGCTTTTGAAAGGGAGCTCTGCAACGGAAATTAATTTAAATTAGTTTACTTTCTTGGGTCTCAGAGAGCCTTTACTCACCTGAGATCCTTTCCATGCCGAAATCTAGACGGTATACAAAGAAATGAAAAGAATAAGGTTTTAATGATTTTAATTAGCTCAACTAACACTTATTTAAACCCCTTTTCCTTGAGTGATTCCGGAACTGGCGTGAAACTTATGTTGCTGCTAGGTGCCTGGGACTACAATATCTTTGAAAATCTATGTGTTTTCTTTTTTAATTGGAAATATCTTTGGAAATCGATATGTATTATTTTAATTGGAAATATCTTTGGAAATCTATATGTTTTATTTTAATTGAAAAAATTTTAATATACATATGCTTTCTGAGTTGGTTTAAGGTGTGAAGGTAGTATTTGTGTAGCATGCTTTTAATATGGAAAATATAATCATAAATATACTTTTATCAACTTGGCTATTATTTCTTATAGCTAAACAACCATTAAATTTTCCAATAACATTTTTGATATTACAAATAATGTTATATTTGAGTTTTACATTGAAAGCGAACTTTCTGGTGTTTTAAAATCACCAAAACGAGATTAAACTTTAAGGATTAAAGATCCTTATACTTAAGCCGAAAAGTATACCTAAATATACTTGTTGCTATTTCAATTATTTTCTGATCACAATATTTAAGAATTTTTTAAAATAAATAATCTCCTGTAAAAGTTTAGTTGATTTTCATATCCGAATTGTACTTGATTTCGGCGATTTAGTCTGTCTAAAGGTATGCTTTGAATATATTTTCTTAGAAATCATTGCATACTTTTAGGCACATATTTACAATATTTAAAATCTCTCTAGATTTCGTAGCTTTTAATCTGGCATGCCACAGAAATACTCTGCCGAATTGAAATCAATTCAAATAATTGGTAAAACCTCTTAGTGACTTATATAATATTATTTATGACATTTAGACACCGAGCGACAACAAAAGCTTCACGTCAATACAGGCTTAGGACACAGTTATAGTAATAATGATAGCGTATTCGTAATCGTATTTTAGACATAATGTTGGCTATACATATATATTTAAGATACTAGATATAGAATAATACTTACCCTGAGGCTACCGCTCGAGCGGCGATCTGTTGTGGCATAGTGCTGCAGTCCGCCGGGTCCCGTTAGTGGGACAACGCCGCAGCCGGAACGGATGCCCTGACCGAGAGTCGCTCTACACAACAAACATGGCAATTTCGATTTGCGAATTTTTGCATAGGTCGTATGCGTGTGTGTGTGTGTGTGTGTGTGAGTGGGTGGGTGGCATATATCATGTTGTTGTCGTTGGCGTTGGGTGGGTGGGTTTGTGCATGTATTTCGATTTTCGTAGGCAGGCAGGCGCAGGCAGCACATGGGAGACAGGACACAGACAGCAGATGACGGGAGTGTGGAGAGTTGGAGCGATTGGTTTGGTGAGTTGGAGAGTGCGGGCAGAGCAGCAGAGATAGCGATACAGAGAGAGAGACAGAGAGAGCAGGCAGGCAGGCACACATACACACACAGAAATTAGTTTCGTTGGTATGTTGTTGATTGTTGTTGTTGTTGATGTTGTGTTGTTGATGTCGATGTCGGGTTGTTATCGTTGTTGTGTTGGCAATCGTGTTAGACAATCAAGCAGAGGTTAGCAACAACAACAAGCCGTTGATTCGATTACAATTTGAAGAGGAAATTGAAGAGGAAACACATACGGATGGCAAAGCAAAAGAGAGTGGATAAAATATAGGAAAGATGGAAAAAAGAAACGGGACAAAGACGAAAGAAATCTGGTTAATCAATGTTGGAGAGTTTTTTACTATAACTTTTCTTTGTTTCGTATTTCAATAATTAGCATAATAACTACTCGTAGCGTAAAACAACAACTAAATATGAAATAAATCCAAGATCTATGGTGAGAGAAAACCCCCCCGGAAAAGAAGAAAGAAAAGTGAAAACTCGAGAAAAGAATATAGTATTGCTAACAGCAGACTGCAGCCAATAAACTTGTATTTTTTAAAGCCTTAGAGTTCCAATCACACATTTAGTTTCGATTATTCGGTTAAGTATAGTCGTATGCAGTGGTACTTAGTAAGAGGACAACGTTTAGACTAGTTCAAGCTACTTAAGAACATTGATAACACATACATAGAACTTGTTGTCGAGTGTCTGTGAGTGTGTGTTTGGTGTGTGTGAAAGAGAGACAGAGAGATAGGCTACTTAGTAAGCAAGTTTTACTTACAATTGACACTGTAGTTTCAAATTGCAAACCAAAACAACGACTTCTTAAAGAAATTAACTTAGGCGAGCCAGCCCTGCGGTTGCTTTCAGCAGAATCTCTCCAACAATAAATGGAACATATTTCGTAGCCTACTTTTGGGAGGCCAAGTTATTGTAGGGATTCCGATTCCAGAGGCTGTGTGACAGCGGCGACTCGAACCGCAGGGCAAACTCATTAGAACGCTCCAAAGTATGCAACACCAAACATGGACTAAGTCAACTAACCACGGAAATGCTGATGTGTATGTGTCTATGTCAATGTTCATGTTCATGGACTCGTGTGTGTGCGAGCGTGTGGTTATGTAATTGGTCTTTAAGGTTCAATTGTGCGTTGGTGGCCGGCTAACCGAGCTCAGAAAACAGCTCCTGTATCACAGTGAACTTCCTGGGGTGACGAAAGAGCCGCTCGCGTGGAAATATGTGTGTGGTTCCCTACATACCCTAGACTGGTAACATTTACTATCGAATCTCCTATCTCCTACCTCGATTACATTGACGCAAAAGCCTTAACTCTACGATTCTACTACATTAAATGCTCGGCTCGTCGTAAATCAACCTAAGTAAATGCAACGTTAAGCGCTCCTCGGGGAGTGTATCGTTATAATATCGATAATAATATCGGATATGCAAAGCTTGGACACTTGTTTTGGATGTGTTTTGTGTGCGTTCCTAGTTCGATGCCTACAGCACTTAATAATATATCGGTAAGACTACTAATTGGATGTGTGGACTATGCCGAGTGTGGATCTATCAACTATTCGTAATGACAAAGTGACTAGCGCTGTGCTCCAGTTATTGTTCTCTCCCTATAGTTATTATCGTATCATCATCATCAGCTTGGCTAAACAACAAATCAGTATGAATCCCGTTTGAGTTTTGATTTTTCGATTATTCATTCTCTCGTGGCTCGTGCGGATTTAGTGGCCCTGCAATTTGGCCAATTGTCTGGAGGCTTCCATTTGAAATTCTTCCATTTGACAGTAAATAATGTATCTGCATTTCGGATATATAGAAAGAACACATAGATATCGGATCGAGATGGAAAAAGAGAGAGAGAAACATGGCCACGGGGGCCGCCATTAGTGCGATTCGCTTTATCGGGGGCATCATTTTATTTTTATTTTATTTTTACTTAAGAGATCGTCTAGGACACGTTCACAAGATCATCAACAAAGAAACAAAGTACAGTATTATCTAATGGATACAGATACAGGCCGGAGACCGTTACGTTACATACTTATGCACGAGTTGACAGATATAGATACAGATACAGAGATATGACGTCGCATGATCATGACATCTAATGAATCGAGAGGCTTCCCGTGGCCCTTCTGCAGCCACAGTGGATGCGGTAGGAAATAGATGGATGGATATGCACATAAGAAGCAGCTTATAAACGAATGATCAAAGCACTAAATATATATAATATAGCCAGTGACGGATGAGTGATGAGTGTATGTATGTATGGTGATGATAATAAGCGGCAGGTGAAATGAAATCTGAAGAGCTCCTCCCACAGTAACGAACGCAACAATAATTGCCCGCTAACGAACTCCAAACAAAATACTCCTCTTGAGGAAGAAGGTGCAGGAACAGAACACACAACAAAAACAAACAGTTAACGGGGGGCAAAGGTCATATTAACTCTTGGTTGGGGGAGGGTAGGAAATGGAGAATGGAAATACAAAACGGCAATAACTCAATCAAAACAAAGACAACTCTAATCAAAACGCTGTATTACGCTACACATATTTATGTTTTCACATTTCACATGTCAAACCCGAGGGATTACACAAAGGATACTCACACGCACAGGCACAGCACTCACACACTCGTACACACACACACACACAATGAACGCACACAGATATCCTAGATATCCTAGATGGATTTTTTCTGTGCGGGTTGCTAAGCCCTCAAAACTTACCGTGCGGGCAAAATGAGGGCATCGAATTCCGTGTTGAGATGTCGCCGTATTATGTTCTTCGAGGGCGGAATGCCCAAGGCGGTGGCCATGGTGTCCCCGGAAAATGATGGCTCCAGCACCACCAGGCCGCCGTGCACGCCGCTATCTGCAGGAGGGGAGAAAAATGCAGGCAGGCAGGATTAGCAAGGGGAAGCCCCGTAATTGCACCGTTGAATGGCGCAATCAAAGAGCCATCGATATGGCACACGCACCCTTCAGGTTGTCCGCATACTCGCCCAGGTCGATGGATCGCACCCAGCGGATGAAGCGCTGGTTCGTCCACACAATTGGGTCCGTGTCCACCGACTCGGATTGCACGCGGCGCATGGCCAGCGTCTGTCTGTCGTACTTCACGATGCGCAACACGTGAATGCCTGTGGGGGTTAAAGAACGTTTTGATTTAGCAAAAGTTCAGGGGGAATAGTAGGAAAACATTCAGGAAGAAGGAAGACCTTAAAACCAAATTAATCCTGCATTAATTAACCAAACTAATTTTCTAATTTAAACAAGGGAAACCCCTCTTACCATGAACAATGCTGGCTTGGTGGAACTTCCGCGTGACGCCCAGGAACTTCTCCAGCTCCTTCTTGGACAGCGTGTCCAGCATTCGGGCATCCACTAAAGACTGAACGAAAGGCTCCGCGTACTGGGGCAGCCCGATGTCCGGCAGCCACTCGGTGGCCACCCAGGTGTGGCCCAGCTGCGTGATCAGCGGATAGCGGACCAGCTCCGGCCGCCGCTGCTCCTCAATGGCCAGCCGCAGTTTCTTGCGGTGCATGGGATGGGCCAGGCCCAGGCCCGCCTCCAGCTCCACGTCGTTCAGCTCCAGCAGGACCTTGCCGCTCTTCACATTCTCCGCGCACCGGGCGCTGTACTGCGGCATTCCCAGAGCCACCTCCAGCCAGGCGAGGACTTGGGTGGCCCGCCAGCGGTCAATCGGAAGCTGGGAGGCCTCGCGCAGCAGGCGCAGCTTCTCGGCATAGCCCTCCTCGGTCATGGGATTCCAGGAATAGTCGGCATCTGCAGGAGAATAAATTTGGGACAGGCGTCAATAAAATTGTCATTAAATAATTAAAAAAAAAAGCGAGCATTTTAGGATATATAAAAATGTCAGCTATTTAAGGCGCCAGTATTTTGTTTATTCATTTTTCCACCACTCACATTCAGTCACTCCATCGGCGGAAAGGGCCTTGCTCTTGTTCCTGGACCGGGCAAAGACCCGGGATATGCTGCCCCAAGTTCCACCTCGTCCGTTCCGAGCGCCCAGCGGTCCGCTCTTGCTGGCATTGGCAAACTTCCGGCTAATAGCGCCACCACCAGGTCCTTCAGGGTCCACAGGTGAGCCCAGCTGCTCCACAGATCTGTCGAAATGTATAAAATGTATAAATTATAATTAATATTATGTTTGTAACAAAGAGACTTTACATTGTGGCTACTAATAAACCAAATCCTTCACTGTCATTAAGCCTCCACACTAAATCTAAAACGCCATTCATTACGGCATTTAAATTGGGCCTATTTATCCCAAATATTTACGTAATTTCAGTACAAGCCATTTGCAATTAAATCAGTTTCAATAATGGTTTTCAAAATGTAATTAATTACACACATGGCCATTGGCGGAGATTAAATTAACCGTGTAATGTAAAGTATCTCGTTGCTGAATTAAGTCTATTTGCAATGCAAATATTAAATTACATGAATCAAAAACCTTCTCTAAGGCTAGAGGACAATGATAAAAGTGATTAACAAACCAATGTCTGTTGAAATTAATTAACTACTTACATAGCTTACTAACAAAGAAAAGGAGCAACAAAGGAGGAAACAGTTCAATTAAAAAGGCTTTAAAATCATTTAAATTTGTGCCTAAAGGTAGGCTACAAATGCTACATAGTTTCCGTTGATTTCAAATCCCTGCTGAAGGTTCTTTAAAAAAGCATAAATACCTTGAGTAGGCAGCCGAGTTGAGTGGTGACAATGTGGGGCTGCGTTCCTTGGGTGTTCCGACTAAAAGAGGGATATTCATGTTTTACTGAAACTTTAAATTATTTAATTATTTATCCCGACTTACATTGATACATATTCTGGCTGGACACAAGCGAAATACTGTCCGGATCCACGGTGATGCAGGGACCATTGTCGCAGGTTCCATCGCTAAAGTTCAGCTCTCCGCCGGTGCTCTCGCGGTCGCTGCTGTTCCTCAGTCCCGAGTCATTCGAGCAGGAGTTCCGATCCCCCGCCGTGGCTCCGGATCCACCGCTCAGGCTGCCACTAAAGGCGGACAGCGAGTTGCCACGCCCACTGTCCTCGGCGCCAGTGCCTCTCAATCCGGCCAAACCGCCACCCATGCCAGAGGCGGCGGCCATCTGGCCGAGCATACCCGATGCCGCCGACGGCGGAGTGAGGGGAGCAAAGGAGTGAAGGCTCTCCTGGTCGGAGAGGCATCCCGTCATCTGGCGACGGGCCTCCTGCAGCTGCTCCTGCAGCCGCTGGAGCTGCAGATCTCTCGCAGAAAGCTGTTGGGCAAGGGCCAGGGAACGCTCCGCCTCGTCCCGCGCCTGCTTCAGCAGCTGGAAACGCTCCCGATCTCGGTCTCCCGAGATTTTCGCATTTGTCGTTTCAGTGGCCCGCACTCGCTCCTGATAATTCCGAATGAAGTCGCGCAGCTCCTGTTCCTTCTCCTGCAACGAGGCGCACAGCTGCTTGACCTGCCCCAGGAGATCGGACTTGTCCGTTCGGAGCTTCTTCCTCTCCAGCCGCATGGTCAGCAGTTGGTTCTTCACGGACCTGAGTTCCGATTCCAGGCGTTCTATGCGATCCTTGGCGACTGATCCTTCGGCCGATGGACTCGCCTCCATTTCGGGAACGGCGTCCATGACGCCACCCACTGCACCATCTGTGGAGAGCTCGAGGTGCCGCCGAAGCCGGATCAGCTCGGCATTTAGGCGTTCGTTCTCCTCGCGCAGCTTCATGGCAGTTTCTGCAAGAGATGGTGATAGGTGACATACAGATCTGTGGAGTACTTGATCCCTCATCAAGGAGCTCTCAGCTATAGCTACCAAGCTGCGGACAAGCGGTGATCGGGGCAGGTGTGCAAGCCAGTAATTAGTTGGGTAATTATAGGTAAAATATATCCTAATTTATATAAGCAAAGGAGATTATAATCTAAAATTCCCTTAATCTTTGATTTTCTCAATCAAATCAATTAGCTTCTCGAAAGAAAGAGAGAGTGAGAGCTTTCTGACAGCCGGGCTGCCAACTTGTTCCAATCGACTATCGCTTAAGGTTGCCACCTAGTCTAACATCGGCAACGAAGGTAGGTTGCTTCTTATTTCCTAATATTAATTATTAACTAATTTTTTGTTTACCGAGCTTCCTTAAGCTATACATGTAATTAAATTTTGAATCTAAATTCTAAACAAGAAGGAATTGTTCCGTGGCAAGCCCTATAAATTTTAAATTTTCATAAATAGACCTAGATTTATATCGATTTTTCTTTTACAAAGTTTCTGCCCCCATTCAGCCCTAGAAAATCCAACCAAACAACTGGCTTGCACGCCTGCTCATCGATATTCTACTCATAATTAGCGTTGATGCCATCCTCTAGCCCACTAACCCACTACCACTTCGGAGTCCCGCGCATTTTTACACTTCTCCCCGACAACTTTCAGTTGCAAGGATATAAAATGGAACTAAAGCAATCCCTTTGGCACACAACCAAAGTCCAAGCGCCAGCTGATGCCGGGGAGTAATCGCATTTAATATGCAAAATGAGAACTGAAAGGCGAACGAAGAACACACTCAAAGTTTTGCAGGCGAACTACTAAATTCAGTGCAATTATAACTTAACCAGGCCAGAGGAGCAATGAATCGGCAGGCACTAAGCGGATGAATGGGGATCAAGTGCAGCTACTATATATGTATACATAAAGGATATACAGAGGGCGGGAGGCGGTGGCATGCGGGATAATTGTGACTGCTGCTGCTTCAATTAAAAATACAGAGCGGAAATTGAGATGAAAGCGAAAGGGGCCAAGGGGGGAAAAATAGATTGTTTGACTTACCTGAGCCGGGGAACCTTGACTCGTCGTTGCGATTGCCATCGCAGGACGACTCCAGCAGGAGCAAGGCCGCGCTGGCGGCGGAGGTGGGCGAGTGCGGTGCTCCCAGTGCCACCGATGGATTTATATTCAGATTCAGATTCGCATTCGATTTCGTTGGAATTGGAATTGGAAAGTCCGGATCCGGCTGCGTTAATTTGGCCATCGAGCACACATCATTGGCATTTCGCTTGTCGACTGGATATACACATTGGCATTGTTCGGATACAGATACATAGATATAGACGCTTTTCATAGGGAGTTTTCGGGGTGGGGATCGAGGGGATAGGGAGTAGGGAGTAGGCATACAAATTTGGGTTGACCCAATAAGTAGTTCCAAACAAAACAAATAAACACAGCAATGGCAAACAACGACCACAACAGCAATAGCAAGTATAAGAACAATGCCAACAAATGATGATAATGGTAATGGGGCTTGTCTGTATGCGTGAGTTGTTAGTACTGGGAAAAATATCTTCCTAAAAAAATATAAATCAGATTTGGAAAGGCTTAAAATTCCAAACCTTATCTCAAAATAATATTTATAACTCCTTTGCTCGTTATTGTTAACAAGAAAGTAATAAAAATGCCTAAAATTCTGTTCTAAATTAGCATTGCCTACTTTTGGGAACCCTTTTTAGGAGTATTCAAATCACAAGAGTTTTTTATAGGTCTGATGTTTTAACTTCAAGTTTGGGAATACAATCTAAAAATAATATCTAGATAAATTGTCAGAAGAGAAATCCATATAATTCTGATGTAAATATTTCATTACCTATTTTTAGGGTTAAGAGTTAAGAGTTAAGAGTTTTCAAATCACAAGAGTTTTTTCTGGGCCTGTTTTTTTAAATTTAAGTTTCGCAATACAATCTAAAATAATATTAAGACGTATTTGTTGGTAATTCGTGATAAAATAAATTGTCAGAAACAAACATCCTTAAAATAATTCGTTGCCTACTTTTTTTCTAGGAGTTTTGAAATCACAAGATAAATCTCTGAAGCTGATATCTTAACTTGATGTTTAAAAATGCAATATATTTTTAATAGGAAATTCTAAACTAAGGAATACTCAAAATTAATCAAATATGAAGTCGCTAATAAGTTATTGCAAAGTTGTACACCCTTTAATTATTTTCCCTGGGTAAATTATACTTTTTATTAATTAAAAATAATGCAAAGACTTTATTCCAGTGTATGTGTGACTGACTGATATATGTATACTCCGCTCAGGTGAAACAGGATAAGAGGGGAAATACAGAGGCGGCGTGCAGGACTCGAAATTAGATTTGCTCTCGTCAGGAGAGCACAATACACCCAAAAACGGACAAATGGGAATGAAAAGTAAATAAACAACAATTATAGCAGTCGAAATGGGGAAATAAATTAATATTGATTTTCGGTACATTAATCTAAATGCAAACGAGTCAACGAGAGTAATGGCAAAAACAATGAGAGAATTCATAAGAATGAAGAATTTACGAGATGAACAATTTGATTATCTATTTATTCCCGAAACATCATCAATTCCCCCACCCAGGTCGCAAAACTCATCCATGTGAATAACTGATGATGAGTCTAAATTGATTGCAAACACACGCACACCCACGCTCATATGCACATGTTTTCCCAGAGTGGAAAACAACGATTTTCCTTTGCCATCTTGTTTTATTTTTTTGCGTTGCAGCTTTTGTGCTTATTGATTGTCAACATGGATTTATTTTATGGCCAAGGATTTAAATTAAAATTTAATTAGCATTTAATGCGGCGCACAAGCCCGTCCTCTTTACAGAATACAGATATTTAAATCGAGGTCAAAACGAATGGAATTAAAAGCGGCCAATTTAAGAGTTAACGTTTATTTAAATTTCCAAACTCAAGTGGAGGCCTCGACCGGAGAGTGCTCTGTCTAATTTTCAGCATTTAAGTTACCCAAACCCAAGCCCAGCTCTCGACCGCAACCACTTTGGGAGCCACCGACTTTTTCACCTTCCCCGACCTGACCGGACTCTGACTCTGCGCTCCGATGACTTTTCAACTGCAGCACTCAAAGTGATGGCTTCTGGCGGTAGAGAAGGTAGAGGGGAGATAGTGCTTGCACGGAGGCCATTACCATCCATTTGTCAGATTTTTGAAGTGTACATCACTTTGCCATTCTGATATAATCCGATGCGTTGGCCCCAAACCCGGGAAGTCTGCTGCACCTAAAAAAGGCACTCTCATCTCTCGAAAAACCTAACCCAGCATCATCATCGTCCTGTGTACTTTTCGTCCTTCGCTGTTGCCAGGGATGTAGTGTCTGTGGCCAACTGGATGTCCGATGTTGTCCGCAGTTTAAGCTGTTGTGGCTTTTATCTCCCACTCGCCCACACCCGTTTCTGGACCGCAACAACAATTTCAATTTAAGATCTTCCGTATATCGTTGCTTAACAATTAAGTTAAAACTCAAATACGAATGGCATTCAATATTTTACGCATTTGGGAGCTGGAATTAAATCAGCATTGCAGGCTGAAAGGATTCAATCAGGAAGGACGCTGATTTAATTCCTGGTTGCGATGGCCGCCGCCCATTTGCCATTCCCACAGTGGCTGGCCACTGGCCACTGGCCAGCATTTGCTCATTCATGCCGCAAAGATCCCCCCATGGAGCTCCTTTCTTTGCCCGCAGCAATCTGCTGATTGCTCCCCTCCCTGCCCCCCAGTCCCCAGGCGTTTACACATTACAAATGCATTTGCATACACTGCCATAAACACGCTCCAAAGTCAAGATTCACATTTCAGATTGCATTAATTAACTATGATAAAATCATGTAAAAGAGGGGAAAGCTTAAGCAAAATCAGGTTACAATTTAAGGCAATTTATCACTGAGAAAAATTCATTAAAATAAATATCATCATAATTTATGGTCCCAAGAACAAGGTGTTTCTCTATCTTAAGATCTTGACTTTAGAGGCTGCTTTTCCCCCAGTGCACACACCCACACACACACTCTCATCCCTGCCACACACACTTACCCGCACTGAGTGCACTGCCGCCGGAGGGGGCGTTGTGGGCGGGGCCGGCTGCCTGGGCCAAGTGACCTGCGGCAATTAAATTCGAGTTATTCGCATGGATCATGGCTGTGCCGGAGTTGCAGGGGCCGCTGCTGCTGTTGCTGTTGCAGTTGCCGCTGCTGCCGATGCCATTCGGTAATTGCTGCTGCTGCTGCTGGGGTTCCCCCTTGCTGGATGCAGGTGCTCGATGCTGATTCTGGAACTGGAGCTGCTGGCTCTCGGCAGTCATGGGTGGCGTGAGCGTCTGGTTGCTGCCATTCGAGCTGGCCGGCGATGAGCTGCTGTCGTTGCTGGGCGTGAGGTCTCGCTTAGTAGCCAGTACCAAAGGTGATGGCTTGGCAGGAGCTCCAACTCCTACGCCTCCTCCAGAGCCTATTACCCCCGACGATGTCGAAGCCGTCACCGTGCTGTCCAGCGAGAGCAGCCTGATGGGCTTGTTATTGTTGACGGAAGCGGCGGCCTTCTCCTTCAGCGTTGTCGCCACCGAAGAGTCCAGGGATTTCACAATTTTCTGCAAAAGTTGAAGTGCAACGAAACGATGTTAGAAATCTCACGGAAACTGAGCACCAAGCGGAGCAGATAACAAAGGAAAATTATATAAGCAAAGATAGAGAAGAGAAGAAGATGCTACAAAGCTACGAGCACTAAGTCTTTATTTATGCCAAGCCCATTTTGCAAAATCATTTTACATGCGCATAAGCAAGCTTCATTTTGTGAAGTTAAACAGAGTCACTAAAAGTGACTAAAAGCATTTTAAACTTTTAATTTAATAAAGTGAAGGTCAATGTACCAAGATAAACTAAGCATAATGTGACAAGTCGCCATTAAAGTTAACCAAAGACATTCACCTTAGATGCTGCTCTGTTGTGAGTAATTTATTTATTTTAGCAACAAGTTTGAGTGTTCTTTAAGCTTATATTATTTATATTTCTTTTGAATTACAATCAGATTTTGCAAAATGAGGAAATCCTTGAGTTCTACAAGCCCCATAAATCTAGAAGTGGCGAGAAACAGATAGCAAAGGGTGGGAAAAATAGCAAAGGAGACAGAGATGTAGAGCCCAGAGAGTTGTCAATTAGTCAATGAGGGATGCAGATTGTGAGATTCTTTTTGTTGCGAATTTTGAGTTTATTTTTGTCCAAAAGCAGGCGAGCAAGTAGAAGAGGTGCACCAAAAAAGAGCGGGGAGTGGTGAAGGGAGGATGCTGGAATCTGAACCGGAGGCATGCAATCTGTTCACGAGCAATGAATGAGTCCCAATTAGGTTAAACATCAAGTGCGGATTCGTTTGGTGAAATTCGTATCGTGTTTGTGGTGCGAGGGGGGTGGAGGAGGAGAAAGTACGAGTATCTGATAGCTGGGGTATCTGGGGAGCGGAATGGTACTTACGGATTCGCCCAGCTTGTGCAGCGAGGCGTTTATGCGATCCGGATTGCGCGGCGGCGGCTCTGGTGGCTCGGAGGCGGCTGCCATCGTGGGTCCGGCAGCGAGACCGTTGATTTGCATGCTAGCCACCACCAGAAGTCCAGCACACACACTTCGCACTCCACACTCCGCACTCACGCACTCCGCTGGCTCTCACACACACACTCCGCTGGGGCACCCAACACCAAAGACACACAGGGGAGTGCGACGGACGAAGGACGAAGCGATCTCGTGCTCCTATTGGGCGCCTCAACTGCCACAAATCTGAACTAATCGACGCTCAAACATTCTGACTTAGCACTACACAAAGAAGAAAATATATAAAATAAATATGAATTCAAAGGGGAGAAGCTCTTGTTGGTTTTATTCAAAATTAAAATTGATTAAAACATATTAAATTACTAAAGTATGAGTTATTTTGAACCCTGAATATATCAATTAGAAATCCCTAACTATTTTAAATAGCTTGTTTAGGTGCCTAAAAGTATGCCAGGATTTGTAAACATTTTGTACAGGCTGCATTTAGGCATCTTAATAAATGATTTGAACTCGTTGGAGATTTTTGTGGTATCTACATATTTTAAACTTTTATTTATTTACCAAATCCTAAATTTAAAACAAATATATATTGAGTAAACCAGAAATATCAAAATGCTTTTATGAGCCATTACCTTAATCACTAGGGTTTTCAAACCCCTTAAAGAAATGTCCAAAATTTTTCTACAAAATGTTTCTTGGTAAAAAATATAAATTTTACACTGAATTTGGTACCTTAAACATTTTATTGCATACTTTTAGACACATTATAAAGGGATTTCAAACCTATAGTGATTTCTAAGGCAACCCTGTTAATACGTGGGCTGCTATATATATTTCTGGCCTAGGCAACACTAAGTGTTGTTAGGTGGAATCTGACATTTCCATTGAAAAGTTCGACATTTTTAAGCATAAACGTACTCAGAACGGTTTGACGTACGACTATCATTTGTGTTGTTTACAGTTACTTAAAAAAATCAATTTCGCAAAAAAATGGAATTAACTCGTGAACATTTTCGTGCGATCATTTTTCACAACTTTCGGCGTGGATTATCACGACAAGAGTGCAGCGATGAACTTAAATCTTTGTATGACTATGAAGCACCATCCTATAGCACTGTGAAAAACTGGTACAACGAATTCAATCGTGGCCGACGCTCCCTCAAAGACGAATTCCGCGAAGGTCGTCCAAAAACAGCCGTTGTGCCAGAAAACATCGAT
>VNJZ01008586.1:0-32389 GCA_008042795.1 Drosophila asahinai | reverse complement strand
TTTTCTGGCACAACGGCTGTTTTTGGACGACCTTCGCGGAATTCGTCTTTGAGGGAGCGTCGGCCACGATTGAATTCGTTGTACCAGTTTTTCACAGTGCTATAGGATGGTGCTTCATAGTCATACAAAGATTTAAGTTCATCGCTGCACTTTTGTCGTGATAATCCACGCCGAAAGTTGTGAAAAATGATCGCACGAAAATGTTCACGAGTTAATTCCATTTTTTTGCGAAATTGATTTTTTTAAGTAACTGTAAACAACACAAATGATAGTCGTACGTCAAACCGTTCTGAGTACGTTTATGCTTAAAAATGTCGAACTTTTCAATGGAAATGTCAGATTCCACCTAACAACACTTAGTGTTGCCTAGGCCAGAAATATATATAGCAGCCCACGTAATTAAGGTTTGCAGTTTTACAGATAGTAGATTATAGAGATAAAAAACCTCTCTTAACCAGGTAAGATAAAAGTGACGATTGCACCCTCAACTCCAAAAACTTTTAATGAATAAAATAATTTAAAAAAATATTTATTAATTAGTTTCTTAAATGTTGTAGTTCTAAGATTCAGTTGTCTCTACATTCTAGCTTGCAAATTTGTACTTCTTAATTTGCTTTGGACTCCTGGACCAAGCCATCCTGAAAACCAACACTCACCTGCATACCCTGCAACTAATACTCACGTCTAGGAGAAGGAGAAGCCGCTTGCAAAGAAGAAGATACACCAGAAATGCCAGTTGAAAGAAAGTTAGCAACGAAACGATTTTAATTGGGATTCGTTTATGGTACAATGATTTTTCTAATCCGAATGAGTTATGCTGACATTATCAGAGCTATTAGAACTATTAGAAACTCACTCTTGCCCTCACAGCTGCATTCTGTATGATACCCTTTAGAAATGTTTTAACAGGATGGCTAACAGGTTTGTAAACCCCCCAAAGTGCTCCTCCCACACTCGCTCTGTAAAGCGATTGAAGTGTGTTGTTACAGTATCGTTAATGTTATTATTGTCATATCTAAGTTTAAATATTTGTAGAAGCTTTACAGTATTTACAGTTCTTTTAAGTAATAAAAAAAAATGGAAACTTATATTATAGTTACTTTTTATGACAATAAATGTACTAATTAAGTACCTGCACACAAAATGTTACATAGATGTTACTATTTGTGTGGATCTAGTTACTGTCACTACAGGTCTAAATTAAGCAATAAAATACTCGAAATAAAAGTGGATCAGTTCAGCTATGAAAAATGTTTTCTAAATGAACGTTTAAAGTTTTAAAATAATTTATTCTAACTAAAATGTGCTCTTTTTTATTTAATTTATACGATTATATCCTATATACCCAAATACCCATTTCTAAAGAAATTCTGCTTTGTTAAAGAAGAGGGTATAAAACCTTTGGCTTGAAGATACATACATTTTTATTATTGTTGTCATAAGCAACTCACAACAAATTTTTCAAGTTCAACATGTCGCCGCTTGTTTTAATTTTAATCGCACAAAACACAAAACATGCAGTGTTGCTGTCGCTGTTGTTGTGGCTTTTTGTATTACATTTTAATGTTATGCGGCCTTTGTTTATGCACATAAAACCTACAGAATATGTATGCGCGTACATTAGGGTGGATCTGAAACACCAGCCAAATTTAAGGTCAAACCTTAAAATTCTGTGTACGTACAAACAAATATGGGTTACGGGATGTATGAGTAATATCTGTGGGAACTTAAATTTCCATAAAATGTAGGAGATCACTCATACGCAATGTTGCCGTTTCTCATATATTTTAGTTTTATAAAGATGGCATACATTTAGATTTAGTTATCGTAAAAGTAATAGTAAGAAAAGCCCACTCGCCTGTAGCTTTCTAACTTGTTACATATTTTTTAAGTGCACAGAAAAATATTTTGTCTAAGAAATTTTCTGAATGAAATGTAAAATACAAATAAAAATCTAAAAAAATAATAATGTAAAACTGGAGTCAATTCTTGTTTAGTAAAATATTCTTCTTGGCTTTCCTTCAAAGGGTCCACCCTAAAGTTCACACATAGTAAGGGATATTTTGCTGGCTTTCTTTATTTAGGCTTTCGCTCCGTAATGTCCTCTATGAGGTATTACGTACCACACACACTAACACTCGCATATATCAAAAGATAACTGTAATGTTGTAATGTAGTCCATTTGCGACAAATATGCGCACCCAAAAAATGCTCCTCGGACAATGGTTGAAATTGTTCGCATATTTATGACCGAATTACCCACATTCGGCTGCGAGAATGAGGGAATGGGAGAGAAGGACAGAGGGGGGGTTAACCCCTACAGGATAGCTGGGGGGGGTGGGGAAGGAAACGGGAACGGGAACAGAGGGCAAGAGTAGGTGAAGGAGGAGGATGACTGGACATAGCAGAACAAACAAAACCATTGGCAAGGCACGCAAATCTCGGCTATAACCAAAATATTTGCAAAAGTTCGTCGAGTCCAAAAAAAGGAAGAAGAAAAGAGGGTACACGTGGAAAAATATAGGCCTTAACCTTAAATTGTGGCCTTTGAAATTAAAATTTTTAAATGTTTTCGGGTTTTAATATGACGATGTAACAATACAATATATATTTCCCCGTTAAAATTTATATAATAAACTTTTTTTATTAATAATGTTCACTTCCGTAAGATAAAAGGAAATATTCATGTTTTTAAAATAGCTTTCTTTATTTTTCTTTATATAATTGTTATTTATTTATTTTTATTATTATTTATTTAATTTTTGTACGTTTTTTATTCCCATCTGTAGGATTTTGTACCTAATTTAGAAAATATTAAACCTAAAAAAAGACTTCTACATCTATGTACTATGTACATGTAAGCGTTTTTTTTCTTTCAGTGTGCGAGAAGAGTAAAAAAAGAGCGTTGCCAAGAAATCAAAGTGAGAAAGTGCTATGGGCAGGGCAGGCAGTTTGAGGGGGGATAAAACCAGGCCGGATATATTAGCCAAGACAGGGACAGGGACAGCATCATCGTTTCATTTTGCTGCCTGCGTCAATGACAACAAATTTGCTGTAAGGCCTCCTTCCCTCCTCGAAAATAGAAGAAAGAAAGAAAGAAAGAATTCTTCCCTTTGGCGACCAAAACAGCCCGCCATGGGCGATGGGCAACTAATATTTGCCAAGCGTAAAGTAATAAAATATTTCTTTGGTCAATAAATGCAATTCAATGTGAAGCGCAAAGCCCAAGAAACGAATGAAAATGGAAACGACACCGAAAACGCGAGTAGGGAAGCACCAACAAATTAAATGAGGTCCGAGTAGGAATAAACGAAATCGAAATGCTCTACAAATTTAAGGCAAAACAGAAAATAAATGTTACATGGAAAGTGACAGAAAAATATTCGAAATGGTTTAAAAATAAATAAATTCTTTAGGAAGTTTATAGTAGGTTTTATTTCATCAATAAAATATTTGATCAAAGCAAAAAAAAAGTGTTTACAAGCCTTACTTTTATAAATAAATTATTTTTTATTTTTTGGGGAACAATTTTTCACACTAAAATACACATCTAACGAAAATATTTACATCTTTAGGAATGGTTAAAAACTCAAGGCTTCTTCCAGTAATAAATAATAATAATTTAATTTATTTTATTTTTTATTTATTAAAAAAATTCAATTTCAATTAATAGTAAGATATAATTTGTAAGGCGGTGTCAACTGCAACAGAATAGTAGAAGAACTGCACTATTTTGGCATTTCCCTACCCACCATCTCGTCTACGCCTCCGCCGCACTCGTATGGATTTTAGAACTATTTTTTGTGTTTTTTTTTTCTAGAGTACTCTTTGTGTTATTTTAATGCCCTCTCTCTCGCTTTTCTATTTGGAGAAATTCGTAAAAGCTTTTATTGTCATTTGTTTGCTTTAGAATGCAATAAAAACGTTATGCCAAAGGATAAATAAATACGCCTGCATGTTGCCAAAAATCAACATGCGATTGACATATGTATCTGTACATACGTACGACTATATAAGGGAAAGATGACCAGCTCGAGGAGGGAGCAAACTGAAAAGAAATAAGAGCTGCCGATGGCTGGTTTGTAAACAGTTGAGGAATGCGACTTCAGAGAATACAAGCTGAGAACAGAGACTTAGATTATCGATAAATAATGAGGGAAGGGGTTGGAACCCTAATCCCGATATACGCACACATGTACAAAGATAAGAAGTCATGATTTTACATTTTACATTTTAAGTGAATTCGATATTTTTTCATAACATTTAATCTTTTACAATATAGTTATAAACCCTAAGATTTATTATATTGATTTATATATGATTGAGATGGAACCTTTAGTTGTAAATTATGTGGCGAAGGTCCTTTCACATCAAGAGAGTTGAAAAGGCGTCGCTCCATCCTTCATTGCTTAGTCAAGCCACAAAAGCTCATTATGCGCCATTGTGCATTCATCCCAAACGATGATTTTGTATTCTTCTGGGAGTTCTGTGCAAAATATCGACAGCCATCTCGACTCCTGGCGATGAAACTTCTCCAATGAAGTGTTCCTTTTGTGTTATGCTGCATTTTTCGTATTGAGCAAAGTCCTTTTCGCTTTTGAGGTGATGATCGTGCATTGAAAATCTATGTAAAAACGGGTTAAAACATTCAGTTCTGACTGATCCATGCTGGAAGTCTACGTCCTCCAAGGTTTGATAATCAGCATAATAAGAAATAAATGTTTGGCCATTGAAGTCCCTGACCCAATTAGAAAATCATATTTTCAAAAGTCTAATATTGCTCTGAATTTTTTTAATGTTTAATTTATAGCCGCAGACATGTTTTTGTTACCAATCCTGTAAAAGAAAAGTATTCCTGGACGCCGAATGTAGCGATTGTCATCTATAACAGTTCTTCCAAAATGTTGATAATATTTTGGAATAAAAAATGTAGACAAGTGTGGGAGAAGGAGAAAGCATGATCGCATTGCATTCTAGCTCGCGTGAAAACTTTTATTCTTTTTGAGAAATTAAGTTTGCAACCTTCTAACTCCATCTCGCTCGCGATCGCACTTACCTCAGATGGTTAAATATGGAAATATATAAATATTCAATACTAGAAAATTATAATAACTTTGATTCGTCAGATACTGATCATTTCATTTGTGAAACTGATCTTCTGACTCTCAGTGTGCGAGATCGAATCGTTTGGGATGAGTTTATTTTAAAAGAGCGTAACAGGAATAGCTCAACTGAGAACGCTCAACCGAAGACCAAGACCGGATCTGGTGCTGGGATGTACTCACCACACGATCACGATCGCAAAAAGCCCCAAACAAAATCGTAACTCTTAGATTTTTGTGTAATTTATAGCATTTATTGTTTATTTATTCACATAAATAAATAAAATGTACTCTGACTGAAATATATTTATTTCTAAAGATGTCTAAACGATAAAGCAGTTCCCACATCTTTCCACATCTATTCCCCGGACTTGAGACCCATTAAATGTGTGCTTTGGTTTTCGTTTACATTTAGATAAAATTTAATTAATGTTTATAGTATACATTAACATTATTTGGTAAATTCTCGTACATATGTATCGTAGGGTTTGTGCCACAATAAAATTGACCTATTTACACGTTTCTAAGTACATCGAAATAAATACACATAACTAGTATATATGCAACAAGTGTTTTTGTGGGGTTCTGGCAAATACTTTCAGGGGCGAAAAAGTAAAAAAAAAATAAAAGATTATGTGCAGGTCAACCAGATATAAATATATATATATATATAAATCTCTCTTTTGCTTAAATGTGTAAATTTTGCTAGATGATCACAAGAAATCAAGGCATAATCGCTGCTATCTATTGTCTGGTCTCGAGCTTAGAAACTACATACACATAGGTTCGGCATTATCTGTTTATGAGTGTAGATAAGTAGTTCAGGTGAGGAACAGATCGAACAGGTATAGTTGGTACTCAATACTCGTTAGCTAGCAGGCACTTGCACAGCTTCCTCAGCTCGGACAGGCTGCTGCTGGTGGGGTGTAAATCGAAGGGCGAGAGACATTTTAGAGGGGAATCGAAAGAGAGAACAAACAGGACACAGATTAGCATTAGTAGCTGGGAAATCGGAGCCAAGTTTAGAGGGAAAAATAGTTTTTTCTACGCATGCGGCGGAGTTAGCTCGTTTAAATGGTTTGGGTTTCGATTGGGGTTAGCTACGACTACAACATAAAATCGTTAATAATAAATCTAAAAGGGTTTGGGTGCCGTCGTTGTATGAGAGAAGGTGGCGAGGCTGTGCTGCTGTGCTTGTTTTCTTTTCTTTTTTTTTCGTTTTTGTGCGATGATGAAGCCAAAAAGCCAAGAAGCCCGTTTACAAGCCAGCAGGTGGTGGTTAGCAACTGGTTCTAAGCTGATCTTTTTGGGGTTCTAGCTCACTGATTGGCGCGCGTATCCTCGCGCTGGTACTTGGCAAACTCCAAGAAGATCTCCTCCAGCGTCGTCTGGCTAACCGAGTAGTCCTCCACATTCAGCTCGTCCCGATTGCTCTCCATGAGACCGAAAATGCGCGACCACTTGACGCCGGTTAATGGAATGTAGAACGTCAAGATACCCTGGTACTCCTCCCTGTAATTATGTTAGTAATAAAAGGAACTAAAGATCACCCAGCGAGCACTCACTGTAGAATGGAGTGCGGATATTCGCGCTCCACAAACTCCTTGACCGCATCAATGTTCTGCTGCGCTATTTGCGCCGGCACCGTCGGCTCATCCGGACTCCTCGCATAGCCGCCACTCAGGCGCGCCTGCCGCAGTGCCTCCGTATTGCGACGCACCTTGATCTTGAGGATCAGGCCCTTGGAGAACTTGTTCTTCAGGTGCTGCGTGGAGCCAATGCACTTGAACTCCCCGTTAACCATGATGGCCAGTCGCGTGCACAGCGCTTCGCACTCCTCCATGCTGTGCGAGGTGAGGACAATGGACTTGCCCGAGTCACGGATGCGACAGACCATGTTCCACAGCTGCCGCCGGGCAGCGGGATCCATGCCCGTGGTGGGTTCATCCAGATAAATCACGGACGGACTACCGATCACAGCGATGGCTGTGCTCAGCTTTCGCTTGTTACCACCACTATAGGCGTGCGTGCGCTTGTCTATGTGCTTCATGAAGCCAAAGGACTTGGCCAGATCCTCGGACAGGAGCTTGATGCGCGACTCCTGGACGCCGCGCAGCATGCAGAAGATCCGCAGCACCTCGCGACCCGTCAGATCGTCCAGCAGTGCATCGAACTGTGGACAGTAGCCGATCATCTTGTAGATGCTGTTCATGTTCGACTCCAGGCTCAGGCCCTGGACGTAGGCGGCGCCCGAGCTGATCCTCTCGTCGCCGGTCATCATCTTGAACGTGGTCGTCTTGCCCGCCCCGTTCACGCCCAGCAGCCCAAAGCATTCCACTCTGCGAAGAAGGCTTTAGTACTAATCTTTAGTTAGATTGGCTTCACTTACTCCTGCACGGCGAGCGACACCTGATTCACAGCCAGGAACTGGCCATAGTACTTGGTGACCCGGTCCAGCACCAGATTCTTGGCGGCCAACTCATCGGAGCTCATGCGCAGGATGCGCTCCCGCTCGTGGGCCACATCGTCGTCCAAGTGGCCCTCGGGAGGCGGCGGCGGTGGTTTTCTAAATAGAAAAGAAAGCAATTTAAAGAGAAAGAAAAGTTGGAAGTGGGTAAAAAATACTCACGACACCAATTGGCGAATCTTGAACATCAGTTCGCCGATCAGACGGAACTCCAGGATAATGATCACGAGGAAGAAGACGACGCCAGTTATGGTCATGTACAGGGTTTCGGGCAGGACACCAGGCGCTTCCCAGGCGAAATAGGGCTTGATATCTGTGAAAAAGGGAATTAAAATAAAAATACAATAATTAAGGAAGAATAACTAGCTAACCCTGCAGTACACGTCATCAACAAGTCATCAACAAGTCATCAATCATCGATGAAAATCCATGCAAATTAGTGATCAATCAGTGACAAATTCATCGATGATTCATTAACTTTTCATTGACAAAAACTGGTTGTTTTTATCAACATTTTAGGCCAAAAGATGTATCAACATTTAATGGATGATTCAACAACTATTTAATCAATGGTTTATTAACTTTTCATCGATAATTTATCAACATTTCATTGATAATTCATTAATCAAATATGGATTTTGTCATCAACATGTTTGGCCAAAAATTGTATCGAAACTTCATCGAACTGTCACCAACATAATTTTTGAAGAGAGAAATCGAGAGAGTCGAAACGTTGGTGAAACGTTTATGAAACGTTGATAGATCGTTGATAAAACTTTGATAAAACGTTGATGAAACATTGATCAAATGTTGATGAAACGTTGGTGAAACGTTGGTGAAACGTTGGTGAAACATTGATGAAATGTTGATAAAACTTTGATGAAACGTTGGTGAAACGTTGATGAAACATTAATGAAACGTTGGTGAAACGTTGGTGAAACGTTGGTGAAACGATAGTGAAACGTTGGTGAAACGTTGATAAAACGTTGATAAAACGTTGATGAAACGTTGTATGAAACGTTGATGAAACGTTGATGAAAAGTTGATGAAACGTTGATGAAACGTTCAGGAAACGTTCAGGAAACGTTCAGGAAACGTTCAGGAAACGTTCAGGAAACGTTCAGGAAACGTTCAGGAAACGTTCAGGAAACGTTGATAAACCGTTGATAAAACGTTAGCGAAACGTTAATGAAACGTTGATCACAACAGCCTATTAATGACAACTGGTATTACAGGAAATTTACAGAAAACTTACTGCAACACTGAGGTATCAGCTCGCAGAGCAGAATGGGTGGAATGGCGGACACCTTCTCGCAAGCATTCCTCGTCGCGGTGTTGGTGTAGACCTTATTCAAGCCCATGGCCAACGAGAAGTGGGGGAAGATGCGGAAGATCCAGCCCAATATGTCCGCCGTATCCTTGGTGTCGAAGAAATCGGAGGACATCACCACCACGACAATGAACAGGGCCATGCCGCAAAAGATGTTGACAATGGAGACACGGGCGAAGCCCGTGGCCGGCTCCCTGAAGAACAGCGACATGATGTAGATGAAGGGCAGCATGGAGAAGCCAAAGAGCAGCAGCAGCAGAAAGTAACGTCCCAGCTCGGGGAAGGTGGACAGGCCCGCCTCTTGGAAGCAAACGATGGTGATCACCACGATCAGGGCCGTCACAATGTAGGTGAGAAAATCGCAGATGAACTGCGTCAGCCAGAAGGTCCACACCTTGACGCCACCCACAAACTGCAGGAGCTTGGCCCGCGACTCGCGCTCCTTGATCAGAAACAGGATGTATATGGAGCTGACGAAGCACATGCAGAAGCACAGATTGGAGGCCAGCTGGGTGCCCAGATTGTTGCCCGTGCTCAGCTGCGAGAGCAGCGTGTTCGGAGTGTAAGGTAGTGGGGCGTTGGTCACTTCTATACGTGCCTCCGGACCGATTATCTGCTTGGCCAGGGCATTGTGCACCATGTTGACGGTCAGGGGGGCGGTGTGCAGGGCCTGATTATTCAGCCAGGCTATGATCCGGGACTCAAAGATGCTGGCTGCCACCAGGTAGCGCGAATTGATGCGCACCTGAATCGTCTTACCCAGCTCCAGGATGTAGTCCTTAAACGCAGAGATTGAGGGGCACGGAAAGGTAAGAGAAAAATGTAGTAACTTACAGTGAAGCTCTCCCTGCCCGTCAGCTCGAGGCCATAGTCACTGCCATGGGACTTGGCCAGCGCCTCGTACTGATCGGCAATGTCGAAGCTAATCGATCCTGAGGTCGCATTGGAACGATCCAGCACAGTGACGGCCAGGGGATACTGGGTCAGCGACATGGTGATGGGCTTCAGCTCCTGGAAGGTGCCCTGCGTCTCGATAATCAGGATGGTGACCACCACAAAGAACACCGGCATGATGTTCTGGATGAGCAGCAGCAGCTTGTTGCGCCACGTGTACAGGAACTTCTTGAGCAGCATGGCCTTCCACTGGTTCGAGAGCAGCTGCAGACCCTGGAGCAGGCGTCGGTTCTCCGAGAATATGCCGTCGGCTGCAAACAGTTAATTGAGCTTATCGGGAGTCCAGGTGATACGGGATCGAGTTCAAGCACTGCTTACACTGCACGGACTCGTTGTCGTTGTCCTCGCCGGGCGCCGGATGGAAGCCGGTGCCGCCGTTCATAATCTCGCTGGGATCCTTCAGGTTACCCGAAATGTCCTTCTCGGCGCCCACCTTCATGAAGACCTCCTCCATGGAGGTGATGCCTACCCCGTACCCATTGAGATGCAGCTCCTCGGACTGCTCCTCCAGCTGGCCAAACATCTCCTCAAACTTGTCGGAGGCACTGTCCGGCAGCTGGTAGGACAACTCCGCGCCAATATCGCATTCCGGCTTCAGACCTGGGATATACTTGTTCAGCAAAGCGGTCACCTCGTTCGTCACACAGTCGTCGCGCTTCACACAGATCTGAGTCGTTTTAAATGGAAAAATAGGTATATTTAGTAAGGATTTAAGGATTCACTACCTTATCCTACACTATTGAAAAAGTTTTTACGAGAAAGTAACAGAAAAAAACATTAATACATTGCGACTAACTCGGACTCAGTAATAAAAGAAATATAATAAAAAATGAATAAATAAAAAATCGAGCTCGGTCTTATAAGTACAGGACGGCGACACAAAGAGGAATGTGCAAAATTGGTTGTGTATAGCGCCGTGGGATCGGAAACCTTACGTATGGGATGGACTCACACAAAGCCTATGCTGTGGGATTTTACAAAAACGAATGTGATGCGTGGGCATAGGCTTGAGCATCACTGTTCTACACTAGTGGTCGGCACGTCCCTATCCCGCAGGATAGGATTTTTCTCAGTCTCAGACTCATGCACAGTATGCACAAAAGAGAACAGAACAGAATCAGTGCAGACTAATTGTAATTGTGTGGCTAGATTTAGCCCTTTTTAGTGTTAAATAGCTAGTTTTTAGGTTATAGCTATTTTTTTTTCTATATTATAGAACATTTTAGCTTATTTTTCTCATATCTAGCTATAGTGTTAAATTTTCACTCATACAAAAGCAATGTTGGCATTTGACTGTATTCTACACTATTAAAAAAAGTTGCTATAAGACTTTCTTATATAGAAAATATATTATTATATTAAATAATATAAAAAAAAAAATATAAAAAAAAATGTAAAAAAAATATACATAAATCACTTAATAAACCCACCAATCGATATCCAGAACCGTACTGCTTCTTCAGGAAGAACGATGTGCCATGGCACTTGAGCTCGCCATCGCACATGATGGCAATGCGGTCGCCCAGGACATCGGCCTCGTCCATGAAGTGCGTGGTCAGCAGCAACGTGCGTCCGATCTTCTCCTGCTGCAGCAGATCCCACATCTGGCGACGGGCCGAGGGATCCATGCCGGAGCTCGGCTCATCGCACAGCACCACCTTGGTGTCGCCGCAGAGAGCGCAGCACACGGAGAGTTTGCGCTTCATGCCGCCCGAGAGTTTCGAGGAGGCCACATTCGCCTTGTCCTCCAGCTCGATCATCTTCAGGTACTTGGCCACCTCCTGCTCCACGGCCTTGCCTTTGAGGCCCTTCATCCGGGCGAAGAAGCGAATGTGATTCGACACGCTCATCTCGTCGAAGAGGACGTTGTGCTGCGGACAGATGCCGAGGGACATGCGGGCGCCCTCGATGTTGGTGCGGATGTCGCTGCCATTGATGATGGCCGTGCCACTCGTCGGCGGGAACATGCCCGTTAGCATGGATATGGTGGTGGTCTTGCCGGCGCCATTGTGTCCCAGCAGAACGGTGATCTCGTCCTCGAACATATTCATGGACAGACCCTTCACCACCATCTTGTCGTCGGCGAAGCGCTTCTTCAGATTTCTCATCTGCAACCCAATGTGTTTGCCCTCCGGCTCCGTCTCGAAGGCCTTGGGATCTCGCTGCTCCAACCCAGGTCCCCCATTGGGTATGTCCTCCACGCCCGTGTACTCCCGCTCGCCGCACCAAAACTCCCGGCTGAAGGGGAAGTGCCAGGGACGCGGGACTCCAAAGCTGCCCGGCATCACCTGCTCCACATACAGACAGATGATCATGCAGATGAAGCAGGACACCAGCATCATGATCATCACGGCGCCCAGGGTCAGGGTGTCGTCCACGGAGACCGGCGTGAAGAAGTTGCTCCACTGCAGGCCTTCGCCGGTGCCCTCGAACCCGAGGATCAGCTTAATGCCAAAGCCCATGGCCGTGTTCGAGATCAGGCTCCAGCCCAGCTTGGAGCCCAGGCTCATGTCGTCGTAGGTGTTGATGGTGAAGGAGTACGGAATGTAGGCGATGAACCATATCAACCCCGTGACGGCGGCGGCCGTGCTGGCCCGCGAGAAGAAGGTGGCCATCATGAAGCAGAAACAGATGCTGGCAATGATGTAAATGATGAGGAAGAAGACCAGGGCCGTGAAGTCGGCATGCGTCAGCACCGCCACCTCCTCCGACCAATTGATCTTGACCAGGATGGCAATCAGTATGGCCGAGATGGTGAGCATGATGAAGGACTTGACAAACCAGGCGGTCCAGTGCAGCCAATTGCTCAGCCCCATGATCTTCATTACCTCCTTGAGCTGCTTCTCCTTCTCGGCGGTGATGTACTGCAAGGCAATGGAGGAGAGGGAGAAGGAGGAGCTAGATCGATCCCAGAACCCACCCCTGGCCACTCACCTTGGTGATGTACGTGCACGGATAGAGGAAGCTCAGCAGGATGATCAGGGACATGATCGAGGACATGCCCTCCAGCAGCGGATCGTAGATGTAGGCCGGATACGGGTAGCGTTGCATTACCACCTCCGGCAGGTTCTGCTCCCCCGATCTCTGCCGGATGTACGCCATCGATAGCTGGTGCTGCAGTGGCAGGAATCCCTCGCGCAGATATCCCGGCGGTATGCCGCCATCCTCGTCCTTCTCGTTGCGCGGTCCCGTCAGATCGATGGTGGGAAAGAGTCGCATGGTCAGCCAGGTGTTGGCTATCGCTATCGTCGCCGTCCTCAGCTCCGATGGAAAGCGCAGCGAAAAGCGGAAATCCTGCGGCAAATCCCCTATATCCGTCACATTCACCCAAGCATCGTCGAACTGGATGCCGGCAAAGGCATTCCGGCTAACCACATCGGTCTCCAGTTGGGCGGCATTTGTCGAGGAGTAAATCGTGTTGCCGGGCATCTGGAGACTCGTCCAGGCCTCCGATACCAGCTTCTCCAGCACCGGATTTGTAGGCGAGTAGTAAACCGAGTACTGGAAGTTGCTCACCGACAGCGTGCTCCTAAACAGTTGGAAGGGTTTCAAGCATCACATTAATACCTGGTCACACTAAAGTCCAATTAACACACAAAATATTACTGTTTCAGATTGGATTAGTTGGGATTAGTTTACCTGAAAGCGTGTGGAAAGAGTGTCATTTGTACTGTATATTTACTCAAATTTCAGTGCTTTTTAGTGTTGAGTTGGTTTATATTTTTTTTAAGTAAAATTCTCTGCAAACCGATACTAATATCGAATATATCGATATAAATCGAAATAATTGTTGGGTACTTTTCGGGAGGTTGCGACTATTATGAAACAGCTATAAGTAAGCACAATATACCATTTTAAATTTGAATCTCCCTTACTTTACATGGCAATTATATTTATGTTATTTTTTTAAGTGAATTCATATTTATGTTAAACTAAAATGGATGTATTTATTATGTAAATATTCTTTTAGGAATGCCCACAAAATTTCTAACCACAATTCTTACGACTTGGACTCGAACTCGGGACAATCAGATTCACAGTCCAGCACGCTACCCATCGCTCCACACAGGCAAAACAGACAAAAGCGTATTAAATCTTTCCTATGGTTCGGCGTTTGATTATCATAGGGTCAGTAAAGTAAGTACTAGTAGACACCTCTATTACTGTAGGGTATACATAAACTACAACCTCTCTACTAGGACTAAGGACCGCATATAATTAGGAATTTGCTTTAAATTATTAAATTATTTTATTTTAAATCTATATCCATGTCTACAATGAATACTGACTTATTCAGTACAATTTCTATCCGCTTTATTTTAGTAAATAAAATAATGGGAATGGGTTTCAATAAATATCCTGTAAAAATAAGTAATAACTAATTCAGATTTCCCTGTAAACTTATAATAATTGTTCTCCCGGTGCTTTAATTCTAAAATTTTGTTAATGTGTCATTTGCAATTGGTTAGATATTTACAGTGTTTGAAGTATTAATTTGTTTTCAATTTTAGTTTTGGTTTTTTTGTTTTGTTTACCTCCGTCGATTGGGTGCAATCAGCGCTAGAAGCTTGCCAAGGTAGGACGAACTATGCAACGAATGTCTTCAGGTTTTGTGGAGAGAACAATACAAAAATCATTGGACATAAATTTAATATACACATTTTAGGGAATTTTTAGGAAAAGTAGCAAGGCATAGAAGGGGCTTTGAAAATGAGCACATTGAAAAAGAAGCTAAAAGCAACATATGAAATATTATTTCATACAAGAAGAAAGTAAATAAAATATATATGATTAAAACCAAGCAATCACTACGAATAACTTATACCCGCAAAAGAATAGAAAATAGCAATAAAAATAATAAGAAAAATAAAAAGCAAAATTATAATATTAAAAATAATATACTAATAAGAAAAAGCTAGTAAACCTTTATATACCTATTAATAAATAAATAAGAAAACCATTAAGTAAACTCTTTTATATCAATAATATACAATTAATAATTAAAATCACCATTATACTTAGTTAAAACCTATAATTATTTGAAAAGCAATCAAAAACCTAAAAGAAAATCATAAAAGTAAATAAAAAAGCATAAAGATAAGCTTGCAAAAGCTGAAGGAGAATAAAAGAAAAACCTAGGGACAGCATACACAGGCATCGCGATTTTAATTTCTACAAAACTCACTTTAACAGACTCAGATCTGTGATATTCTGCGGATGATAGGTCTTTATGCCCATCTGCTCCGTGTCAACCAGGGTGCGGACCAGGACCAGGAGCAGGGAAAATATGGCTGGCAGCACCAGCTCGATGACCATCTGCCACTTGTGGTTCCATTGAAGCGTCCAGTTCTTCCACAGCAACAGCACAAATTTGTCCCAGTTTGTGACCTTGGCCATTTTGAGACTTTGATCGTTTTGGCTTTGGCTTTGGTTCTAGACTAGCTCGACATTAAAATCGCTTAAAATTAGTCGCTGCAAAGAAACAGAACAAATTCAATCTTAATTAAATGCAAGTCTTAAATAAATCTTAATTAAATATTGAGAAAAAACCCAAGAAAATTGGAAGAGGAAAATGTTTTAAATTTTGTAGAAGAGCCACTTGCAAGGGCTTCCTGAATTATGGATCAGGGATCGAATTTTTAATTAGACAAATAAACAAGTTTTATGTTTGACTTCATTCGAGGAATTCGAATTAAACTTTCATGGTAAAACTTTTATATGAGAATGGAAGAACAAATCTACAAGACATAACTAGAAAATAAACTTCTCCTTTTTCAAGGAAATCCGGAAATAAACAAGCAAACAATAATTTAGTAATTGCATGCTTAGAGTACTTATTCCCCCACGTGCAATGTCAAGTGCGTCTATCGATCCGCAGGGACTATCTGAAGTGTGGCCCAAGTTATCTGAACATCGTTGGTTATGTTAGCAGTGATAAGGGCCAGGTAAATAAATCAAATCATAACTTTCGTAAACACTATCAATTCGGTTGTATTAGTTACGCCCCTCGAACTTGTTGAAAATATAGGAGGTCGGCTGTGTAGCCCCCATAAACGAGTGCGAGTACGTTTGTTTATCACTTTACAAGGTATTATGCCATTTTTAATGCATTTATTATGAATAACAAAGAATAGAAGATCATTTTTGTAGGTGCATAATATAAGCTTATTTTTCAGTTCTTTTAATTCTTCTTATTCATCTTTAAGCTGGCAAATATCTATGAACTTCTGGCCTTTGTTTCAAACAAATACAAACATTTATTGCATCTATTTCTGGTTTGCATTATCAAATGCACTCCAATCGTCTGGACTCCTAATCTCTGTATATGGCCTGATACCTAATTATAGTAAGTACCCTTTGTGTGACCGGGGAAAATCGGCTAAACCCAATTAAGTAAGTAGGTAAAATCCATGGGTTGCTGACTGCAACCGCTAGCAGCTGGAAGTTAAATTAAAATTAAAACTCAAGCTAGCAACCGGTTTCCGATAAACATTTACAGCTGGTGAAGCTCAGTGTGAAAAGTTGCTGATCTAAGGATGATTCGCATAAAATATAGTTGAATGCACGAAAAACGTTACGATAAGCTGAGCAGTTTATAGACGCGGCATGCTCCCGAGGAAGTGTTCTACGACTATCGGAAATAATGTGAATGAAAGCCTGCGTGTTGATTAGTATCAATATACGTATACATAACTACCACTTATTTAGACAATATAGATTATTGTACCCGGTACCTCAGTAGGGTGCAAGGGTATTATAACTTTAACAGGCAGATGGTAGTTTTTATATATTTTTTATCAGCATCACCAGTATCCAGTACATTTAACCCTGTCCGTTTGTCCGTCTGTCCATCTGTCACAAATCTGTCCATCCTTGTCCAAATTGTTATCTAAAAATCTGATAAAAAACCGGATAATAAACTTGGGAGTTATTACACATTTAATTTTTCTAATCTCCTTCCCGCTCGCACTCGCAGTCAGAATGGTCAATGATGGTTAGTTAAGACTTGAACTGTGGTTTCGAACTGGGGCGATCAAAAATATTTTTTTTTAATTATTTTTTGTTTTTATTATATAGAATTTAAGCCGATTATGACCACGAGTTAGCTAAACCCCTTCAATATACGGTATTTTTAGAACATTTCTTTTGAAAATCGATTAGAGTAATCGTTTGGTAGACTATAAGCTTTCTTACTCGTTTTTTTTTTGTTCATGTAAGATAATAAATAATGAGTATTAAATGAAATAAATAGAGAATAAATATGTAATATGTTAGCTTTTTAAAATTATATGTTATTATTTAATATTTGTTGAAGAAATCCGAATTTATCCGAAGGATTAGTAGAGCTTTACTTTTGAAAATAGATTGGAGTAATTGGTTGGAAGACTGTAGCTTTCTTACTTGTTTTTTTATTTTTATTCATGCAGGATATTGAAAAAATTGTAAGTGATTTATAAAGCAAATAAATATGTAAAATGTTAGCTTTCTAAAATTATTTATTGTACAAATACCGAATTTATCCGAATGATTGGTATTTACTTCGGTTATTGTTTGTATTCTACATGTACTTAATACCATATACAATAGGGGATTATTTTTTATATAGTAAGCTCTAGATTAGCGTTTGTAGATTGATAAGATTTATTTATAAAAAAAAAGGTTTTGTAAAACTAAGATTAATAAGTTTGCCATGACAACTTGATATAATTCCATATCTATAAAAGTTGGAAGCAACTTCAATGCAATTGTTTTAAGAAAATATAAAAATGTGATAATAAAAGTAATTCCCCATCGTATCACTTTATCATAATTTATATATTATGAATGCAATTGTTTTAAGAAAGTATATGCATGTGATAAAAAGATTTCTTCCCCAACGTAATTTATCGCAATTTATATATATATAGAAATAGAAATATATAGTAATAGAATCCACAAGGGCATTGTGCTAACAAGTAAACGCTACGTTCACTCCGATGATGTGGAGACTTTGCACTTGGAAAATTAGACCGCTTTTACAGCCAGACGTACTATATTCGATCGTTGTCACCGAGTTCCATGCATAATCGATTGGCATTAGAAAACGGACTCATACCGACTCATTCCGTTATTGGTTCTGTTATCCAGCTACTAAAATTACACCCACGGATGTCAGACGGCAGAAAAACCAACGCACACACGCGTGTAGGGCAGGAATAAACAGCGGGAGATAAGGGGGCATAAATCCAGTGTGATAATCGGGGGGCGGTGGCACTCCCACCTGCCACCTGAGCACGGAACTTACCCCGAAGCTTAGCCAAACAGAAAGTGTCTCACACTGCACACAATAACAAATACAAAAAAAATAATAAATAATTGTATACGAGGACCGTGAATTCGGAAAAAAGCGCGAGCTCCGGCGGGGACACTCGACCGTTTCGGCTGGCGGACAGTTTCGAACTGAACCGCACCGAAAGGCAATCTTCCGTATTTATCAATAGAACACACAATCTATCGCAATAAAGCGAATACCATTTATTGGTTTTGGCCGTGGCTAAAAAATGATAAGCGAGCAAGTACCCTCACACTTTACAAGCGGACATATGTCTGCATTCGATTTCGATTCACTATCGGGAGAGAGGGATGTCTGGGCCCCCATAAACCCATAATATATATATCGCTAGTGGATCTATCACTCAATGGAGAGTTATGCACGGTAATTATGGCTAAGTGAAATGGCATTTATTGACCCGACCAAAGTTAAACGTTCGAAATTCCCCATAGAGTTTCTCTAACAAATAAAGCCTTTAAGGACGCAAAGACATTACAGGTTGAAATTTCTCCAATAAACAAAAGCTTTAAATACAAAAATACCTTTCGGGTTAAAGCCTTTAAGCTTAACTAAGTAACTTATAATTGACCAACAATTGATAAACATTAGTTCAGCTTAAAATGCTTCAATTCGTTTGCTTATCGGAATTCAAATCAAAAATAAAATCTAAATTAATTACAATTAAAACCGAAGATTCATCCTATTAATAAAATCTTATGAAATTAATCTAATTATTTAATACCTTAAATTATATTTTAAATAGATCTTTAAGAACACAAGCGCTGGAAATAATTAAAGTGTTTATTTTCCGGTACCCTGAATTAGTGCTACAAAATATTACTTTATAAAAGAAAAAAATATACAATTAATTTAAGACCTACAACAATTTATTGCTCCAGCGATTTCAGCGACTTCTGTGGCTAAGAGCTTCCCACATATTTTACGAATTTATGAACGCACAAACTAACCAATTCTTAAAACCGTTTAAAGACCCGTCCATGACTATACAAAAAATTATTAAAAATTCGGGATAAAAGTAGGTCGTATCAATAATTAATTACCATTTATTGATTTAATACATTTTAAATTCATTTTTATTCTGTTGTCAATGATTTGTTGCGGTGACTAACTACGAAATCTTAGAAGTACAACATTGGCGTTCCTTCTCACCCACCCTTTTTTATGGTTTTTCCAAAGACAGCTTTGTCACAGAAACAAATATTTGGATTACCTACACAGAGAGAATTATGACATCCTCAGACTGCGATGTAGATAAAGTATTTTTATCTCAATTTGATACCAAAACTGTATTAGAATTTTTGCAAAAGTACTAGGCATTAAAATTGATAATAACTGTAAAGCAAAAGAGCTTTTATTATTAAAGCGAGTAAACTAATTTTTAAAAAGGAAGTTCGTTTAAACTTAGTGGCTCTTCTTTTTGTTCCCCTTTCTGTCGATTAAGGCGGGTGTGAGATGAATAGAAGGTTTAAAGATGTTGCAAGCCTTGCCTACGTAGAGCGATGGGTAGTGTGCTGGACTATTAATTTAAAGGTATCAAGCTCGAGACCGACTTAAGGCAAATGTGTTCTAGAATTGTGTGACTATGCTTAATAGATTTTATATACACTATTTACTTGAACATATTTGGCTACAGGATAAATGCCCAAAAGATACATATATTAATTATTATAATTACTACAAAAAATAAAAATGTATGTAGTTAATTAAGGAATTTTACGAACTTTCTCTAAAACGTCAAAAAAGTCTGAATTGAATGAGTTAAATTCCTCTCAGTGAGAATATATCGATTTTTTTGAGAGCATGTGTACTCGGTTTGAGTACATATTCAGATTGAGTTCTACTTGGCGAATTGGTATAAGAATGCTTTTTATTTTTATTTACTTATCAATTTAATCTTGGAATAAAGATCTATATTTTTTATTTATCAACTGAATACGGAAAGTGATTCAAAATATCTTCCTTAATGAGTTATAAAATCAAAAGGGTTATACAAAGTTATGCAGAAATATATTCCTAACCTGAAATCAAGCTGGTGGAATCCCTTTATAGCCGTTAGCAAATAGTTAAGTGAATGAAGTGGTGATGAAGATGTCGTGACTAATACTATACCCCACTTGAGTTGTCCATGTCGAATTAATTGATCCACACGCCCGAACGATGAATCATTCGGGGCGCGTTTCCTTATTTCCATTATCTTTGGCCAACTTTCCTATCGAGTGTGATCAAAAGTGCGATTTACAGCTGGTAAGATGCGAGTCTCGGTTCGTTATGCCCCAAAGTCGGCAACTCTTGGCCATGGCGATAAGATGAAACGTATTTTTGGACACATTTTTGCGAATTATAATGCTAGGACTCTGATTACAGTCGACTAAATTCCCACGAACACCTGTTATGTCCGCAGGCGCTTATCGCAAAAGCAATTTCAACTGTAACTGTGACCACAGCTTATTGCTTCGCCCCGTTTAAATTTATATTAGGAAATCCATAGTGCAAACACGTTTCACATTCGCCCGATCAATACGGGGCGGCCCGTAATATAAAGGACCATAAATATTCGGTCGACTGTACCTGGTCTGCACCGAAAGCCTAAAACTGATTAAGAAGTTCTTTTATAGAGCATGACAGCTTTTAGATATAGCCTACTGATAGTGATAAAAGAAAAAGAAAATATATAAGGTGTGTTTTTAAAATTAATGTATAAGAATACAAAAGTGTGGCCGTTTTTTTAGATTGAAATTTCTGAAACTATTACAACGATTGATTTGAAAATGAAAGGAAAATATTCTAAAGATGTTTTAGAAATTATTAATTAAAATTATAAATATTTCAATGCTATATACTATATACTTTCACTGTCTCTGTCTCCCGATGTTGCCGATTCTAATGCGACTCAAAGGAAAATTTTTGGGAATCTCTTAAATAGTTTAATGCGATCACACATCGTAAAACAAGTGCGTGTACCTCGATTTAAACGGGTACTTGACCGAATGTCTGATATGGATTTTTTCCCAGAATGCACTGAAAGCAATAACCATCTACAAACTACGATTCATCACGAGGACCGTACTCATATGACTAATAAGTTCGGACCTACGATGAATCATCGGGCGTACTCGTTGGCGCCTGACATTTCGCCATGTGACGCGCACTAAAAGAGAAGCTCACAATCGCCAACTGATTAGCTCTCGGCGAGAGTGTATTTCGGTGATAATAGGCGCTATTATCTTGCATCCAATAAACTAACATCACGCAGCCATTGCTGTTGACATTTGTTAACCGCAGCTACGAACAAATGTTCCTCCATTTCCATTGATGGCTAATACTTACGAAGGAATACCATTAAATAATTACTTTTTTTTAAGGGAAGATATTCAGATTAGATACTTCGTAAACATTATTTCTAGAAAATATTATTTTAGTTGAATAGAAAAACATTGCGCCATAATATACCTGGATGTAATTATAGTACAAAAAGGAAGAATAACGCATTGTAGAAAAATTAATAATACTTTTCCGTGGGAAAGCCATAGTGTAGCCCAATCTAAGCCACAAACTATACTCAAAATGGCCTTGTAACTAACTTATTCATCGCCATTGCGAATGCCAATGTAATTGCTAGTTGGAATTCAATAGACATATCCTTAGGACTCATAAGGATACGTGGCTGTCATACACGTTCTCCTCTGAGCTCTTCATTCAAAATGATGGCTTCGTAAACGTTTACTATTTTAAAAACGACTATCTCTTATTCCTGATGCTAAGGAATACTTCTTCATTAATATAAATATTATATAATAATGGCCAAGTAAAACATATAGTTGTGATAAAGACAAACTCAAAGCTGCAATCTCTTCTAAGCATTCTGACTCATGTTTTAATAACTCTAGCAGATCTCTGCTCCCCAGTACATTATATATTGCTTAATTTAATGCGCTCACCCCTGCTTGGACGTTGTACTTCCAATAATTGAAATTGCAGTTCCAATTGTAATTCTTATTATTGTTGATATTTTCCAATGCGTGCGATTAAGTGTGTGGGCCACTCAGTGATAATAATTTGATCGGTGCTGCGCGTCATTGAGCATTACTGCATAATTGATTGGCAAATCGGTTGGCGGCAATTGCAATTAATTATTAACCTGATGCGCTGGCCTTTCTTGGGGTACGTTTGTTTGCATTGTCACTGCGACTGTGCTATTTACAGCTGTGGAAAAAGGAATAGCACCACCAACACAAGCCATTTTTAAATAGCTGCCTTATTCAGACTTTTAAATTTTCGGAAACTTTAAACACATTTTTAGAAATGGAAACTTTACTCAAACTGATCCAAATTTTAATTTTATCTTTGGTTTTTTGGTTCTTTGGTTAAAGTTGTAAGATGAAGTTTAAAAGTTAAAAGTTTAAAGTTGACAACAAAAAAATGGTCCTTCTTTTTCTCACGAAGCAACCAGTATTATTTTCCGTCCAAGATTAATTTGGGATATTGTCACGCTTTTCCTCAGTGTAGGGCTTTCTAAGTCCCATTATAATTATTGTTTTGTGTATTATTTTTACGATAAAAGCAATGAAATCATAATTAAGTCTGATAAACACGTGCTTGTGTTGTAGTGGTAATATTCTTAATTTTCTGACTTTATTTAATAAATTTAAAAAATAATTGTAATAAATAAATTTAAAGAACAATAACACAGTTTTGGTGTTGGAGAATATACTTTTCTGTTAAGTAAAAAAAATATTATAAAAATCGAAGTTTAAAAATTATATTAAACACAAAACGTGTTGGAGTGGTGCTATTATTTTTTTCGCAACTGTATGTTGGTACAGGACCAAATAATGTAAGAGCTTCACAACAAAACCTGGCCCTTAGACTATTGAAAAATGCACAAAGAGTACAATTTCTTTTTCTTTTATTATATTATATATTATAATAATATAAAAAGAAACATTCCTATTTTTTTTTTCAAACTTTTTCTGGCAATTTGGAATAAAAAACAAATGTACCTGCCATTGTTAAATGACCTTTCTTTTGCATAACTCACATACATTGCATACAGAAATATACAAACGTATAATATGTCCCTTTTCTTTTCGTCAATTAATGCGCATATATTTTTCTACCCGTGAAGTTACGATAAAAGTTTGCTGTGATCAAGTAGGATTTTGAATTCACTTCTTTTCCTTTTTATTTTGTTTCCAAACAGCGGATGTATTTCTTAGAAATCCACACACATGAGCTCAAAATATTTTTCTACGGAATGCTTGCGAGTTTTGTTTATAATTCTGTTAGAATAAATACAACACATTTGATTCGAACGTTGCGGAAATTTGATTTAATTGATAGAAGCGGTTAAAGTTCAAAGTTCAGCATTGGGCGCTTTTTAACGGGCACCACTACTGCGTCAACGATAACTGTAAACGGCGGCCGGCTGCATCGATTGCAATTGCGCATGCAACACTTTGACGCCCCGGGAAAATGTGTATGCACCGTTATACAGACAATTTTGGCGCGTCACGCAAAAATGTTGTGTGCGATAATTTTCTAGGGACAAGGACACACAAACATGTTGAACACATTCAGCTAACGAACCGGCAAATATAAGGCGATTAGGCCCACTGTGCAGCCCCGCCGTCTAACGACTATTGGGTGCACACCATATACATACGTTCAAACATACGCTGCGTCGCATAAACAACTGGCAATGGGGCTGATATTAGTTTTATCTATCGGTGCGTCATTGGGGACTTAGAAGTTCATGGTTCAGCCGATTCATTCAGTAATGTGCCGCCGCACTTGTCTTATTTTGATCTTCTCTTCTCCGAACAGCTGTTTGCCAACACACTCACACTCGCGCACGCACACACGGTAAAGAATTATGTATAAAACAGCCGTAGTACGTACTTCTAACGCCGCCGGAGATGCCAAACAAAATGAAATGAAAATTAAAAACAACAATGACGGCTGACGGGAGAGCGAGAACGAATACGCCACCGGCTCTATTACGTCAGGCCAGCTGCGGAAGTAAATGAGAGAGAACGAGAGAGGGAGAGTTCTAATGCCAAAAATGCGAGCGCCGATAATTCATATAATCGTATATCGATTAGAGAGGCTGCGGCAAGGCGCGCGTCGCATATTTTGAATGCACGTTTCAAAATCCATTGAGGAGATCTCACACTAGATTTAGCTTTCTCGTACTCTCCCGCTCACTTTACAGTTTTAGTATATCTGAGTGCATTTAAAGGAAATTAATGAATAAAATAATTTTGATTAAAACGATAGGCCGTTTGTTTTTAGCCGTATTTAAGATTTATCTTTAAAAATATAGTTAGTATTCCTTATTACTTTAATACAAACTACAAACAAAAACAAACAAACGTCACCTGAAAAATCAATTACTCGGCAGGAAAATTTCGATGGCTTTAGTATTGAGCACGCCAATAAAAAATGCATTGAGGCACGTGGAAAAATTCCCAGCGTTGGAAAACTCGCCCCAGGGTTACTCGCAACACGTGTGCGCTCAGCTAAGACGTGTTAATAATTAAAAATGGGAAAGCCCACAATTCCAAAGTCTCGTGAACCCAAGCCAGACAATGTCCTTGACAATATTGTTGCCAACCAGAGAAACTATAACAATATACATACATATGTACATATGTAACTAAGTATAACAAAATACTAATTTTTTTTTAGAAATTCAGAGATCGGTAATCATTTGTATAATATTATTTATGAAATGATAAAAAACATCAAAACCACAAGTTTATCATAATATCACAAAATTACACATTTAACTTAGCATTATTGCTCAGAAACACATAAGTACACATACATAATAAAAATTACATATAACGGAAAAAAAACATTGTAATGTGTGCGGCACTCAAAATTACGCTTTGCATAATCTCTTAAAAATCCCTAATGATTAAAAAAAAAATTGCTGGCTTGTGGCTAGATAAGCCAATTAATTATTTTTCCCACAGATTTTACAAATGCTAAACATTTTACAACGTCATAATGAGATATTACTCTCTTAGATGTTTGAAATTAACCGATTTGTTTAATTTAGGAGGAAGCTTGATTTTTTAGAGAAATATCTCGTCTGCTCGAGATTATTTATGGGGAAAAGTAAATTTTTCCATTTGGTAACATTGTCACACATCGATAAACAGAAAATCCCAAAATAGTCGGGAACTATCGTGTGTAACGAATAAAATAATTAGGGGATTCCCTATACGGCTATATGACTACATTTATCGGCTGGAAACAGCTGTTCCTATACAAGATAATCTTTTTAATATATTTGGTCTTTAGCGACCTCAAGGTCGCTGAAAATATCTGCTAAATTACTAATCTACGACAATTCGTACATAGCAATGCTTTGGATTGCAAAATGGCGGGACAAAAAGCTCAAAACAATTAAAGTTAATTAAAAAGAATACAAAAGGTGTATTCATGACTTCCGATTGAATTTTTGTTTTACAATTTAAGCCTAGTACTCAGACAGTAAAACAGTAACAGTTCGCAACCCCAAAAAGATTTAATCTTCTTCGTTCTTTGGCATTATTGGAAGGCAAGTAAATCCGGTCTGTAATTTTGAAATGTGTGAAGAAACGGTAAGAGGGAGAGTGAGATAGAGACCAATAGCCAAGAACGACCTGTTTTATAAATTTTGTATTCTGTTCGTCACCCCGCTCTCGGAATACCGAAAGTCAATTCCTGGGATTTTCTAGTATTTTGTTGGTTCGTACCGGCCTTTAAAACAGCGCTGCCGAAAAGTGTTTCTCGACTCTCTCTCGCTCTCTCTCACTGCTTAGAAACGCTGCTCACGTGTCTAAGTACGTAGTTTTTGGCGGTTGGCGATGTTTTTACCCGTATGGGGAATACCCCATTCGAATATGTAGACTATCGATAAGCACCGATAGTCGATAATAATCGGCTGACCAACTGTATGCGATAAACGGCACATTTGACATCTCTAAAAGCAAGCGAGGAATGCCGAGTCATAATCAAAAAAATTAAGAACTTAGCTTGGTGAAAGAAACGCAGAAATTATTGATTAAAGCGCAGCGAAGTGGACACACAGCTGACAAAATGACTGTGACAAATCGGGTAAGAATATACTTGGCAGGAAGTGCGCTTAGAGCATTGCAAAAACAGCAACAATTGAATGTTTTTTGTGCAGATGGAAATCGAATCGGCCTACCAGAAAGGCGAGGGATTCCGCTCATATTATATCCAGAAGATCGAAGAACTGCAGCTAATAGTTGCCGAGAAGAGCCAAAATTTGCGCCGTCTGCAGGCCCAGCGCAATGAGCTCAATGCAAAAGGTAAGAAATGAGATAGGAGACGCTTGTACATGCACACATACATATGTGCTGTGTTTACCTGATACGAGACTTAAACTTAATAAGAAAGCTAACAATTAAATATTTCAAATCCACCTTACAGTTCGCATGCTGCGCGAGGAGCTGCAGCTACTCCAGGAACAAGGCAGCTATGTGGGCGAGGTTGTGAAGCCAATGGACAAGAAGAAGGTCCTGGTCAAGGTGCATCCCGAGGGTAAATTCGTTGTCGATCTGGACAAGAACATTGACATTAACGACGTTACACCCAATTGCCGCGTGGCCTTGCGAAACGAGAGCTACACTCTCCACAAGATTTTGCCCAACAAGGTGGACCCGCTGGTCTCCCTGATGATGGTCGAGAAGGTGCCCGATTCCACATACGAAATGGTTGGTGGCCTGGACAAGCAGATCAAGGAGATCAAAGAGGTAATTGAGCTGCCCGTCAAGCATCCGGAGCTCTTCGATGCCTTGGGTATTGCCCAGCCCAAGGGAGTGCTACTCTATGGTCCACCCGGTACGGGTAAAACTCTTCTGGCCCGTGCCGTCGCCCATCACACCGAGTGTACCTTCATCCGGGTCTCCGGCTCCGAGCTGGTCCAGAAGTTCATCGGCGAGGGATCGCGCATGGTGCGCGAACTCTTCGTTATGGCCCGCGAGCACGCGCCATCCATTATCTTTATGGACGAAATCGACTCAATTGGATCGTCACGTATCGAGTCGGGATCTGGCGGTGACTCCGAGGTGCAGCGCACCATGCTGGAGCTGTTGAATCAGCTCGATGGCTTTGAGGCCACCAAGAACATCAAGGTGATCATGGCCACCAATCGCATTGACATTTTGGACCCAGCTCTCCTCCGCCCGGGCCGTATTGATCGCAAGATCGAGTTCCCGCCACCGAACGAGGAGGCGCGCCTGGACATTCTGAAGATCCACTCGAGGAAGATGAACCTCACCCGTGGCATTAATCTTCGCAAGATCGCCGAACTGATGCCTGGAGCATCCGGTGCCGAGGTCAAGGGTGTCTGCACGGAGGCCGGCATGTATGCGCTGCGCGAGCGTCGTGTCCATGTCACCCAGGAGGACTTTGAAATGGCCGTGGCCAAGGTGATGCAGAAGGACTCGGAGAAGAATATGTCCATCAAGAAGCTGTGGAAGTAAGGCGGCGATGTCACATCCCACCGCGAACCATACTTATTTCTTTGTCATTAAATACATATAACTATTAGTAATGTAAAATTGCATTATTCCGTTGCTTGCTGGGGGGGATTCTGATCATGTTTTAGGTATCTTGAATAGAGTTTCAAGCCGAAAGACAAAGGGGATGGGGGTGGCCATCTCTTTCTTTTTCAAATAAACCCTGAACGTAGAGCTGGGATAAAATCGATTTAAACATCGATACTATCGACTCTTTTCCGATTTGAATAGATGTATCGCCAGACACTCGTGATAAACTCTACCATCACGAAGAAATCGAGACGAATAAGGATAATCTTAATATAAAAAATTATATATATACTTTTTTATTTCTTTAGAGTCCATGTGGGCATGCTCTACCGAATCAGATTGGACTTTTAGTAGGGTTTGATCCATTGACGATAACCGCACCGCGCCTAATCCAAAAAGTTTAATACTAAAGCTGTAAAATCATAGATAGTGCCCTTACACGATATTTTCAAAAGTGATAGTCCATACCTTCGATACTATCGACTAAATAAAATGGGCTTAAAAAAAATACTTTGCTTAAACAAACAATTTTAAATGGCATAATTTATAAAAGATTTTATTTATTAAACAAAAAAACAATTAAATTCACTCACATTACTGTCTATATATAATTTATATAAAGACAGTTTTTGATATTAATGATTAAAAACTAATTTTAAATGTTTCGGTCCTATCTAAAGAATATAAGAATTTAGAATTATATTTATTTTTATATTATATTTATTGGCAAAAAAACATTTTATACGAATTCTCTGATTTGCTGCTAACGCCAAGTATCGATGGTAAAAAAAAACAATCGATGGTGATCCGGAGCACAGCATCATCGATAATATCGATAGTATCATCGATAGATTTACAGCTCTATTTAATACGTATTTAAATCCAAAATGTTTTAAAATTTAAAACAAAATATGTAAACGCTCTTCTACTTTAAGAAACTATAGCCCTCTGATTCTTGTTGAACAAGAACAGGATTTTCTTAATGGAAAACATTAAATTAAATACCAAAGGACAGACTTCTTAGGGGAAATACTCCCAAATAGGAAAGAAAAAACCAATATCGAGAAATACTTTTTTTAAACATGTATTTGAGAGGAATTTAGAAAATTGTACACATGATATTTACTAATGTTTAGGATGCGGATCCGGATCCGGACAGGCGCTGTCGCTCCGCCTGCAGAACTCCCCTTATATGCTCATCATCCGCCACATCGTAGCAGGTCTGGCCATAGGAGTCGCAGAGCTCCAGATTGGCCTGGAGCCCTAGCAGACATTGTAGCGCCTCCAGATGACCACAGCTGGCGGCATAGTGCAGCGGCGTCTGCTGCTCAGCATCCCGCTGGTCCACACTAGCACCACTCCGCACCAGGAACTGGATGATCTCGACGGCGTTGCGATCGGTGGCCCAATGTATCAATGCCATGCCGTTCTCGTCCAGCGCCAGAAGGCCGGCAGAGTTGAGGTGCTCCCTTAATTTCGCCAAATTGTTTTCCTTGACATGGTCGAAGAGAGTTTTCTCGCTCTCGGAGCGCTGTTCCTCAACTGGCAGCGATTCTATGGAGTGCACCACCCAGCTGGTGCTGCTGCGTTTCGCAGAGGAGGAGGAGGAGGACATCCACTCGGGCTGAAGCACCTGGAGTTTCTCTACGTACGCCTGGCGGGCTGCCGAGGGTGTCATCTTGCCGAGATTCCGCCACGCCTGCCACTTGCTCCGTGCCTTCAGTTGGAGCAAACCGGGACTGGGCGACTCGCAGGGACCCTCCAAGGCCTGTTTGTAGTAGGCATAGAAGGCCAGGAGGTCGGAGGAGCCCAGAACGGATGTCTGGCTGGTCACATGCTCGGCGGCGCGGTGAAACAACTCCTCCTCGGGATCCGAATCGCTGTCCGACATTTAAGTGTTTGTGATTTGTAAACTTAAACTTTGTGAAACTTAAAACTAAATGGGTAACGCCAAGGTTCTACGATTTCTGAATGTTCAGATAGTTGCCCTCGAGGACGTGCTTCTGCTCGTTCTCGATCTTCTCCAGCGCCGCCAGGCTGTTGAAGCTAACGAATCCGTAGCCCTTAGAGCAGCCCGTTCGCTTGTCAAAGATCACGTTGGCGGACACCACGCGTCCGAACTCTCGGAAGTAACCACGCAGCTCCTGGTGGCCCACCGTCCACGGCAGGTTGCCCACGAAAATGCGGTGCACAGATTTTCCAACTTTTGCTACAGCTGCTGCGGTGGCCATGAGTGAAGGTGAGGCTTTTCCTGCGGAATCGTAATCCTAATTGTAGTTTACTCTGTGACCCGGCCCCTTTGGCAAGTGCTCTTACAAGTTGCGTTGCGTAAATACTACGGCCCTTCTTGCTTTTATGCTTTTACGTTAACAATTGTTGTTGGCCGAGCAGCGGCGGACATAACCTCAAGCCAGTGCTGCCAACTTAGCTATATTCCCACTAGATCTAGCGTTTTCTGATTGGGCGGGATAAATTGGAAAATACCGGCCTGGCTCCATGCGAACGTTTTAACTGGAAATTTCGATGCGCGACTCCAGCAACAGCTGTGTGGCGCCCGGAAAAGCGCATGGAAAGCTTGGGGAAACCTTCGGAAGTGAAGGTTGAATCCCCAGCGAAACTGCTAGATTGTAAGTGGAGAATTCCACTTTTCCGACGCTCTCCGCTCTCCAAATAACCAAGTGGAAACATCAGCCCAAACAGGCGCCTGAAAAATTTCCTTTTTCATGAAAAATTCGCGAAAAAGTCATGCCAAAATTTTAATGCCAAATTTTAATCAAGTTCTCCACCTGCCGCTTATCAGAGTTCTACACCTCCTTCTGGCTTTCAGTTTATTCCCGGGTCACATTTTTTCGTAGCATATTTCAACGCTCGCGCCACGGTCACACAGCAAACTATTTTTTTTTTTTGCGAAAATATCATTAACAAACATTTTGGCAAAACGGCCGGCTTATTTCCAGCAAGAAAAGCTCATGCGTGGGCGAACCTGAAGCAACAGCGCGCATTCCCGCTCCGGCCCAGAACCGGAATCTCCAGTAGCACAGCAGCACACACCTCCCACAAATCGGAGCCCAGCGCAGCAAGCAATAACCGGCAACGGGCAACCCAGAACGCTGCTCCCTGCGGGCCAAACCCATGCGAGTGACAGAGAGAGGGCTGGCGAGAAGAGAAGAGAAGAGCAGAGCAGAATAGAAAATAGCGAAAAAGTCATCAATTATATTTAGGCCATGAAGAGCGTGCTGATGGTGGCCGAGAAGCCCTCGCTGGCAGCCTCGCTGGCAACGATCCTCTCCAACGGCCGCTGCACGGCCAAGCGGGGTGAGTTTGCTGGCTTCTCCTAGTTCCCACAATATCTTAGTAATCCGCAATCCTTGCCAGGCACCGGCAACGGCTGCTCCACGCACGAATGGACGGGCAGCTTCCGCAACGAGGGCAGCGTCCACTTCCGGATGACGTCGGTGTGCGGTCATGTGATGTCGCTGGACTTCATCAGCAAGTACAACTCGTGGGACAAGGTCGACCCAGTGGAGCTCTTTGGCTGCCCCACGGAGAAGAAGGAGACGAATCCCAAGCAGCACATGCGAACCTTTCTGGCGCAGGAGGCGCGCGGTTGCGATTACCTTGTCCTTTGGCTCGATTGTGACAAGGAGGGCGAGAATATCTGCTTTGAGGTAATGGACGCCGTTCAGCATGTCATCCACAATGTGTATAGCCATCAGGTGACCTATCGCGCCCACTTCTCCGCCATTACCGACAAGGACATCAAGGGCGCCATGGAATCGTTGGGGCATCCCAACGAGAACGAAGCCAAGTCGGTGGATGCGCGACAAGAGCTGGACTTGCGCATTGGCTGCGCCTTCACCCGCTTCCAAACGAAGTTCTTTCAGGATCGTTACGGCGACCTGGACTCCTCGCTCATCTCCTACGGCCCCTGCCAGACGCCGACGCTCGGCTTCTGTGTGAAGCGGCACGACGACATCCAGACCTTTAAGCCGGAGAGCTTCTGGTACCTGCAGCTGCTCGCCGGCCAGCCGGAGTTTACGCTGGAGTGGGCGCGCGGAAGGGTTTTCAAGAAGGATGTGGCCATCATGCTGCTGAATCGGGTCAAGGAGCACAAGGAGGCCACGTAAGACGCGTCTTTTGTGTAATCTTTAGGCGTTAATCCCTATTTTTATACCCGGTACCCATAGGGTACAAGGCATAAACCGAGAATGTATGTAATAGGCAGAAGGAGGCATCTCCGACCCCATAAAGTATATATATTCTTGATCAGCGTCACCAGCCGAGTCGATTTAGCCATGTCCGTCCGTGTGAAACAACAGATCTCAGAGACTATAAGAGCTAGAGTTACCAAATTTGGTGACAACATTGGAATCTGTTGCACGCAGATCAAGTTTGGTTTAAAATTTGGCCACGCCCACTTCCGCCCCTGAAAATCATAAAAACGTTATATTAGCTATATGCGTGATTTTCGGCTTAAAGTTAATAGATACAATAAATTAATAAAATAGAGACGGACGTTTCCTGAAAATTTCAGTAAAATCGGATGATAAACATGGGAGATATTAGCTATAAGGTTAGAATTTTAACACACCGCCCTAAGGCACTGCTGTTGCAAGCTGTAGCCGACAGGTGGCGCAT
>VNJZ01008555.1:6148-23598 GCA_008042795.1 Drosophila asahinai | reverse complement strand
CCCCCTTTTTTTTTTTTTTTTTTTTTTTTTTTTTGGAAGGGGCCCGTATAATAGAAAATTACCAAACGGTGCTATACATATGTAAATATGTAAATAATTGAAGTTTTTGGTAATTTTCTATTAACGGAGCCCCTTCCAAAAAATTAAAAAAAAAAACCCATATATAGGGGGTGTTTCAACGTACATTTGGGTATAAAAATTATGTTGGGGACGCTCTTAGTTTAGTCACAATCAATCTTTAAAGTTTAGCCTAATTCCCGATCGGTACAGAGGTCTGTGAAGCTTAAAATTTTTGACAAATTGTGCTTAGCGTTATCTATATATTTCGACACTTTGCACACTTTGAATACATTTATGCGTGAAATATAAATAAAACAAAAAGTTGACAACGTAAAACACGTAGTAATTAATGACTTTTAAATTCAATTTTTTTTTTTTTGTATTTCAATATTAAGATTATATTATATATAAAATTATAAAGGATGTTCCATGTCCTTATTTTCGTTAAATGTCAAAATCAAAAATCGGCTGTGCAAAATAACCTAGAATTGAAAAGGAAAACAAATTAATCTCGCGCTAATCGTTGTCAAATTTTTGTTTTATCTATATTTTACGCATAAATGTATTCAAAGTGTGCAAAGTGTCGACATACTCGTATATAGTATTTACGCTAAGCACAATTTATCAAACAATTTAAGCTTCACAGACCACTGTACAGCGACGATCACACAGACAGGAGCTTGAATTTTTTGTATTCATAATTTGTCAGTGTGCGTGTTTGCTACGGATTTTGTATGGGAATTAGGCTAAACTTTAAAGATTTATTGTGACTAAACTAAGAGCGTCCCCAACATAATTTGTATACCCAAATGTACGTTGAAGTACCCCCTATCTATAGTTTTTATATTTTTATTTTTTGGAAGGAAAATCACCAAATTTTTTTAAACTTTTAAAACATAATTACGTTATACTCTTAAATTACAATTTTAACTAAAATATTTACATTTTCACTTCAATAGTATGTCATTGTCTAAAAAAAAATATTGTTTGCCTAAACTAAAATAAAATAAAAAAAATAAAAATAATAAAATATGTAAACAATTTTATATTTTTATATCCTAGCAGGGTACTATAATTTTGTCCTGAAGTTTGCAACGCCGTGAAGGAAGCATCATTACTTCTCTGTTTTTCAACGTATTTATATAAATTTCGAGATATAGATGATTTTTACAATTCTAGAATAACGGTTTCGATTTCATTAGATCGGACAACTGCATCATATACATAGCTGCCATATAAACGATCGGTTGATTTATATGAATGTGTAAAATTTGTACAAACTTTAATATTTTTTATACAAACTTCTGCTTAACGAAGTTAGCTTCCTTTCTTGTTTAAATTGTAATATTTAATCTTACTTAATTTTTTATATACAACGCAAACCTTTACCTTTTTTAGAAATGCATGGTACCAGACATTTCATCAAAACGTTTTGTACTTTTAGATATAAATTCAATTTATAATCATGACTAGACACAACCACTTGGGCTGCATATATCTTGCAGTAATATTATCTGCAACATTGGCTGCTGGGATTGTAACGTCAAGTGAAAATGAGGATGAATATTTAACCCAGAGAGGTATAGTATAAAAACGTATTAATTATAGCAACTTCAAGGAATCGGAATCGGGGGAATCGAAATCCGTCCGATATGAAAACCAGAATATGAATTAGTTAAAGGATAATTGTCCGGAGGTATCACCGTGGATTTTTTATTTTTCAAATATTCAAATTCTTGACTAGAAAAAAAGATTAATTGTTAAATAAAAAATAAAATTAAAGAAACCCCGACGGATACCTGCAAAATTAGTTGCAGAAGCTGTGTGTAAAATTTCAAAACTATTGGTCATATTTTTAGTAATCTTGTTCACCGACTTTGAAGATGGCACTTTGCAGGAGAGCGCTTTAAAGTTTTGGCCCATACATCGAACATAGAATGACCTCCGTTCAACTACCCATTACTTCGTTCTTTTTCCTCCGATCGATGTCAAATTCGAACTTTATATTCTTAAGATGTTGGGCATTTATTAATAAAAATTAAAAAAAAAAATGGCGTAAAAATGCTATAAGCTATATTTTCCTCTAGTGATTTTTCGAGCGCCATCATCCAACGGTACTCGCCAGTCGCAAGAACTATATTAATATATCCAAATTTTCTTCTACATTTTTTAAATTTTCTATTCGTTACAGAAATCATATTAGAGAAATCGTATCATGGCTTGATTCGCGAAAATGAGACCTTTGTGGAAATAACGCCATTGATTAAAGTAGACGAGGAAAAGATATGCAATTTTCACATTCTGAAAAAGCCATATCATGAAATACCATTTGAAGTAAGTTTCTTAGTTTAGTCTCTTTATATTATTAATTCACAATTTCTAATATTTCAGATTGAATTGGTTAATAACTTGGGAATTTTAAAGGCACGACGTACACTAAATTGTGAAAAGCGTAAAAGTTATCATTTCGAAATCGTTGCAATATATTGCGATGGAACGCCATCAAATACTGCGAATGTTCATATAACTGTTATCGATATTAATGAATATGCTCCGACCTTTTTAGAGCCATCTTACGTAACGGAAGTGGACGAGGGACGTCTCTACAATGAGATTTTAAGAGTCGAGGCAATCGATAAGGATTGCACCCCACTTTTTGGAGATGTTTGCAAATATGAAATACTCAACAACGATGAACCATTCGCGATCGATAACGAAGGGTCTATTAAAAATACTGAACCTCTATCTCATCGAGCATCGCATAATCATATATTGTCTGTCGTTGCCTATGATTGTGCCATGAAGGAATCAGCCGCGATTATGGTCAGCATTAAAGTGCGTCGTGTGTGTGAGGCAAAGTTTATGGGAATGCCGGAACGCATCGATTATACGGTACATACATAAGCCAACACAAAAATATTGAACCTATGTAAAGGAACACTGCTTGTTCAATTGCTCTGTAAAGAGCACAATTATATTACAATGTTGGCACGCTTACAATTACTGGGCTAATACTCACACGAATTCATGAATTCATATTGACAGGTGAGATGCCAGACCTCTATATGTAATATATTCAGCTGTTTATTGGCTGAGTTCAGCGGGTCTCGCTAGACCATTTCATGATTTAAGCGCAATAATTCGGCCTAGATTAGTTTATTACTGTTTAATAAATTAATAAATTAACAGGTTCGGCATCTCATCTGTCAATACGAATTCATGAATATATAAAAGAAACAAGTCAGATTTTAAAATGTTGGCCGAATAAGAAAAAACATAGGTTCTATAGGTATATCAAGTTTCATTTAATATTCTAACAATATTTACCTTTGATTAATTCTAGTCTGGGAGCACGGAAAGCCTCCAATTATTTCCAAATGCCCGCCTGGATTTGTGTGATACTGCGTGTAGCAATGAGGACTTAAATATTCGTGCATCGATAGCTCTCAAGGTAATTTTACATTCGGGGGTGCTACAGAAATCGATTTTGCTCCAACTTCACTCAAATTCCAAAGCACCGTGCCCCAGACCGGGTATTTGGCGAAAATCGAAATCACCCATTATTTTTCCTGTGATTTGGTCCAATTTTCTGATTAAAAGTACTTCTTACTGATTCGCTCATGCCACCTAGTCCGATTCGTATTTTCGGAATTATGGCCACTATTGTCACCTATTATTTTAATTTTTTTGGTTTATTATTACATTGTTTGCAAAAGTTGGCAGAGTGTTTTTATACCCGGTAGCAAGTATAAGGGGCCCTATAAAGTATATATTCAACACCCAAAAAAGATAAATGTTGCAGGAACATGTTGAACAACACGCATTGGTGGAGCCAACACAGAAGAGGCATACACAAAAACTTTATTGTTAAATAACTTTTTTATTCATCGCTCAATTTTAATCAAGTTTTTAGAGCACATACGCACAAATGTATTTATTCATACATATTTAATTTAAATCGAAAAATTCGACTTTAGCTTATTTATACATTCTCTATCATTTTCGAGGGCGATAGTGTGCGTGGCAAAATTTGTACCCTATGCGTACCGGGTATAAAAACATGTGCCAAGATTTTATTTTATTTTGACAAAAGGCTGAAAAAACTTAACTTAACTTAAACTTATAGCTATTGGTAAACACAATATTTTGTACAAGGATTGATTTCGTTTTCAAGATAATCACTATAACCAAAGTCACGCGACACAGACAGAAGTCCATTGATTTCAGGCAAACGTTGAAATGTTACTATTAATATTTCTTGATAATGTACCCTGTATGACTTAAAATGATCGATTATTTTTTCTTTTATTTAATTTGAATCAATGTCGCACGCGAAATGTCGCATGTGACACTTTCGTCATACTTTTTTATGTCGTTTTATACATTTTTAAGTACTTAGACGTAAGATCTGCTTAAATCATTTTTAGTATACTCAAATTTTTTTTTTATTTTCAACTTTAGTCACAAACTAAAAAACAAAGCATCTTAAAAAAGAAAAACATAAATAGGTTTATTTATTTTAAGTGAAAAATCATTTTTCTATCAGTTGCTTTCACTCATCTACATTAAAAAAAAATTTTAATTATATATAAATTATTTTATATTAACAATAAAATTCGTTTTAAACCTTTTGGCTGCGATTGACCTTTCTGGAGAATTACCAATATATATTTATGTGGCCGTTATTATTACATTAGATTAGATACAAATCTTTACTTAATAATTCTTAAACCACTTTACTATATTTCCAGACTAAACACATCTCATTTGGATGCGATCGCGACATATCAAATTGCACTTCGCGGCAAAAAATGAAGGACCTCTTGCCTCGCAAAGCCGAATGGACCAAAGTGTTAAACTATGACGAAGGTGTAGAACCCATATTTCATTTCGATGGCTCCACTGGTGTAGTAATACCTGATAGAATTATTGACCATTATGACTTTTCGACGCATCCGTTTAGTATATTGACAATGTTTCGACATCATAATATTCAGGGGTCAAGTTCGGAAAATAAGCACGTAAAGGAGCATATTTTGTGTAGTGCCGATGACCATAAAATGAATCGTCATCATATGGCATTATTTGTTCGCAATTGTCGATTAATTCTATTATTACGGAAAAATTTTAACGAAGGTGATCTAAATATCTTCAGTCCAGCGGAATGGAGATGGAAAATTCCAGAAGTTTGTGACAACGAATGGCATCACTATGTGGTTAATGTTGAAGATTTATCAAAAGTTGAACTCTTTATCGATGGTATACGGTTTGAGAACTCTATTGAGGATCGTCACAGTAATCCGGAGGTAATTGATGATTGGCCATTGCACGCCGCCCATGGTGTTAATACCTCATTAGCCATCGGGGCTTGTTATCAAAGTTTAGAGAATCGCTTAAAACATGGATTCAATGGTGACATATCTGAGGTGAAAGTCACTCTCGATGGATTTTTAACACCCGAAGATATTAAGTGTGGAACTCTTTGTGCAGAGCATTTATTATCGCCTAAAGAAAATGGTAAAAATGCGATCCAAGCCAACGGACAAATGAATGAAATAATCATTGAGGCCAAAACAAAACATGAAATAGAGCAATTAATGCGTAAAATTCAATATATCAATATTAAAAAGAATCCAACAATAGGACGTCGAAATATTGAAGTTCGCACAGATTTAACTTGTAATAATCAAAGTTATTCGCTTCGCTTACCGCCAATCGAAACATATATAATGGTCAATGAACCGACAGCTCCAGTCGGTATGGATATCGATGTTGGATCGTCATCGTTATCGGTAAATATAAAAACAAAGTAATAATGTTAAAAAAAAAAATTATTAAATTTAATTTGAATTCATTCAGCTGGTTAGCTCATCTGATCAAGATCCTGCGTTGGATTCCACCAAAATATTAATATCTGGTACAAGTATAAGCTATTTTTATTTCTGCTAATTATATATTATACCCGGTACCCATAGGCATCTCTGACCACAAAAATTATATATGTATTTATGCCCTTGTAGAAGGAAATATGATTTTATACAGAAGTTTGCAACCTATATGCGGCTCTATAAAGTATCAGCAGCCGAGTCGATCTAGCCATGTCCAAACTAGTCTCAGTTTTTGAGCAGTTAGGGCCGGTTCCTATCCTCCCTGTCAAAATTTGGAGGCCAGATAAAGTTCCGGCTAATACAATTTTGACTTCCTATCGTACAAATGTGAAAGCTAACTTTAGCCGAGACCCAGACTCCCTGTAAAATATTTTCCGGCCCGGAAAATAAATATTTATTTCCGATAACCGATAAAAATAGGAAACACGGATGGCTGTTTTGAATGATTTCGTTTGTTTGAATGATTCTACCCATCTTTTCGTAGATGGCAGAAACAGAAGTAGAGTCTGCCACTCCTCTAGCAACTATCCCGCTTTTTGGCACTGCTTTTCTTAAGATGATTGTACTTGTTCCTTAACGTCTTCCACAGCCTTAACGTCTTACTGCCTGGGCAGTAAGCTTAAGAGGAAAACTTTCCAGGCTTCGACTTTAAGGTGTTTTACGCTCATTTTTTTGTACATTTTGTTCACCCAAGTGACAGTTTAGTGCCTTACAGCAATTATCGATAAATAACAGTAAAGATAACAGTGCTATGTTATTCTTTTAAAGTCAGATAAATTTTAAAAGGGCAGGAAATTAAATTTATTTTATCTGGTTATTTTTTTTCCGGACAAATAACTGTCAGGCAGTTTGACAGGTAGGGTAGGAAACGGCCTTTAGTATATATCAAATAAAAACACCTCTTAACGAGGTGATATTAAAGTGACAATGGCACATTCAACTCAAAAAAGTTTTGATACCAAATTTTGTGACGATTAACAGTTATTTAAACAAAAATATTTAAAAAGTTTTTAATTAGTTTCAAAATCGCCACTTAGCTGGAAAATTAAGAAAGCAAATCAGGCAGCGTGCCGATTTTGAAACTAATTAAAAACTTTGTAAATATTTTTGTTTAAATAACTGCTAATGGTCACAAAATTTGGTATCAGAAATTTTTTGAGTTGAATGTGCCATCGTCACTTTAATCTCACCTCGTTAAGAGGTGTTTTTATTTGATATCAGAAGTTTTTTAAATGACATGTATCTACATACATAGGTCTCCCATTGTTGTTTTAAGTTTTTGTTTGAAACTCAAATGGGAAAAATTCACAAAAAAATGCATATAAGAAGTTGATGATGAGAAAGTGAATTTTCGGAGATATGTGTTATTCCCCGAAATATCTCAAGGGCTATACGGCCTGAAGTGACTCAAAAAAACATTTTAATCTTAAAAAAATTAATTTGATTTCTAAATTCTTAATTATAATATTTAGAACAATTTTGTCATTGCAAAGTAATTATCATATCAACATACTTTTCCAACGAGATATAGCACGTTTCTGTAACTTTAATCGTTCAGAAGTTATGGGCGCGAGAAATTTCCTTTTTTCCCGCCAAAGTAGTGAAAAACACAACAATTAGATTAAATATAAAAAAAAATTTTTAACGATTTCTTTTAAATTAAAATTATATTAAATTTCCTTCGATGGTTTTAAATTGTATTGCATTGTGCACGTCTCTATATGACTACATGATTTTTTACATAAAAGAATGTATAGTGCATGTAAAAGGTTAGGTAAATGAGATCTTTGCTACTAAGTTTAATGAGTAATATCTCGACAAAGCGAATTTTCCCAGATATGTGTTATATACCAAAAGTTGAGCAATCTTAAGGGCTTTATGGCCTTGAGTGACTATCAAAATCGTTAGAACCACTTTTAAATAAAACTTCAAAAACTTAAAAAAAAAAAATTTATTTGAATTATAAATTCTTAAATATTATATTTAGATAAATTATGTCAAGGCAAAGCTATTATCATTTCAAAATACCTTTCAAACGACATGTAGCACTTGTCTGTAGCTTTAGTCGTTTAGAAGTTATGGGCGCCGGAAATTTAGCTTTTTTATCTGTTTTATCGCCAAACTAGCGGGAAACCCAAAAAGTCGTAGAACAAAAAATGTTGAGCGTGAGCTATTTAATAAAATATAAGTAGTTCCAGGACTCTAAAACAAAAAAATCGACAGACAGACAGACAAACAACAGGACAACCTTTTCATTTCGGAAAGGCCGTTAAAATCTTGTTTATTGACTATATTTTGAACAGAGTATCGGATCGGGATGATCGAGGTGTCATTCGACGCGTATTTAAAGCTAGATGACAACCACAATTTTTTGGGATTTTTGCTACACCGGCCCCAATAGCTCCAATTTGAAAAATTTTCAATTTCGCACTTTCGCTCTTATTTCTCCTAAACTAATCCGTTTTTGAAAAATATTAGTATGCAGTTTCAAAGAGGTTTACAATACCTATCGATCAAGATATAAACGGTTCTGATCGAACTATCGTAGCAGATTTTCAATTCTACGGCTGTATATAGTAGTTTCCTTGCGCACCACAGTCTCGGTGCTCATCGTCACTACGTAAACTGCCGTCCACAGTGATGTTGATACGGGCGACATCGGAACACTATATCCTATAGCTACCATAGGAATGATCGGGAAATTAATAGAATAAAATTATAACTTAACGGTTTTTCAATGTAGCTATTCTTTCCGGTTTTAATTTCATTAAGATCGGTCAACTATATCATACAATTGCCATACAAGCGATTTATATGTAAAAAGCTACATGTAAAATGTATAGGTAAATAATATGAAAATTAACATAAATAATTTATTTTTAAATTTTACCAAGATGAATGGTTTTTATTTGATCCAATTACATACTGCAAGGGTATACAAATTTCGACTTACCGGAGTTTGCCTCCTTTCTTGTTTTACCTGTTTTTTATATTTATTTTCTATTTGTTATTATTATTCTCGTATTATAATTGTAATTGAATTCAAAATTGAATATGGGGTATCAACCCTGACATTTATCGGAATTAATTGTTTGAAAAATGAAAGCGATAGTATTTCTGTGACACCTACGAAAAAATCAATAATTAGATCATTCTGCAGAGTATTCAAGATTTTTAGGAGTTAAAAGGAGAAAAACTATATAAACAAATGAAAAAAAAAAAAAATACAATTAAAAATTCTTTATTTTAAAATTAGTAAACGTTTTTGTCAGAATTTAGCATGACTAATTTTGTAAACTACAAATTGTACTCCAATTTAAACCTCGTGCTTATTTTATTTAATGGATTTAGATTTTGGTACCGGGTATTTCATTTACTTTAGATTTTTTTTTTTACAATAATAAATGTATTATTTTGCAGGAACAACAAATAAATTGGTATCATATCAGGAAATCAAGCTGGGCGTACACATTTTGGACAAAATCAACATTGACACGCAATCAAGGAAAAGCAAAAAATTTAATGATGGACAAAATCCAAATTTGGATTCGTGCAGCGTTGTTGTATTTCCCTCACTAAATCCGGATCATGAAGATATACAAATTGATGGCGATGAGTCACTATCCTCAACGATGGATATTAAAACGAATATCAATAAAGATGGCGTTGAAATGTTGGGCAAAGATACCATTCATAGCTATTTGAACGTCCTACGATCCCTCGTTTATAGTAATAAGAAACCGGCGTACTATCTGAATCGAGTATTTAAGCTTTCATGTGCTCAGCTTAGTTCCCAGTTAAAACGCGCTGAATATACACTAACACTCACTGTATTACATCCTAAACAGACATTGTTTAGGTCAACGTCAAGTCTGCCATCATCTACGTCTACCTTAACTAACCAAAATGCTGTTGGTACTAACAACATTGGAAGCTCGTACCACCTTAATAGTGGTTCGAGCAGTGACAGCGACAATAGTCAACAGGCAGGTGAGTTTTCACTTAAAGTGTATCTTATAAGGAAGCGCAAGTTTACTCTTTTCGAAATTTTTCTTTCTCTTAAAAAAGCGATAAGCTTAAATCGAACCCCTTATCGAGAAGAAAAGTTCGATATGGTATATCGACCAAAATATCATAATAAAAAAAGTGAGCAAGCTACAGTTAAGTGTGACCGACTGTGAGATACTCGGTACCCAAAGCATTGTGCGTGAAATTAAATAGCACACGGACATGAAAAAAACAAAATATGGACAAATAAAGACAAAAACGTGCTAAGCAACCTTCTAAAAAGTCAAATGATGCTAGGAACATGTTGAGTAACGTTCAAAAAAGAAATTCTGGCGCTGTATTACGAATTAATACTGCGCGCGAAAACACGCAACACTTTTTTCGCTACTGCCTTTGTGGCCGCTCAGAATAATACACAGAAACTTTATTGTTTAATAATTGCCATGATTATCCGATTTTACTTAAATTTTCAGAAAACGTCCGCGAATACCGATATATTTATCGGCTCTAGCTCTTATAGTCTCTGATATCTCTGTATATATATATATATATCGATATATTGGCATTCGCGGACGTTTTCTGAAAATTTGAGTAAAATCATGGTAAGTAGTAAAAGTAAAATAAACATGAAAGTTATTAATAATAATGTTTCTGTGTTTGTTTCTTCGCCTTCTGTGCTAATGGGTGTTCCTCAACATGTTCCTAGCAACATTTATCTTTTTTGGGTGTTGCTCAACACGTTCTAGCAACTGTTGTCATTTCTCAACATTTTTTTTTCCATATTCATTTATAATTTAATTAAACCCACAGTGCTTTGGGTACCGGGTATCTAGTTTTTTTTTCGCCACTTTTTTTTTTTATTTATGAATGCCCAACAGCTTAAGAATATAAAGTTCAAATTTGACATCGATCGGAGCAAAAATAACGAAGTAAAGGGTAGTTGAACGGAGTTCATTCTATATACGATGTATGGGGAACCAAAATTTTAAAGCGCTCTCCTGCAAAGTGCCATGTTCAAAGTCGGCGTACACGATTACTAAAAATCTACTTGACCAATCGTTTTGAAATTTTGCACACAGCTTCAGCAACTAATTTTCCAGGTATCACCGTCGGGGTTTTTAAATATTATTTTTTATTATATTTTTTATTTAACAATTAAACCTTTTTTTTTTTAGTCAAAAATTGAATTTTTGTCTTCAAACTTTCATGAAAAATCGATAAAAATAAAAATGAAAAACTTCACGGTGATACCTCCGGACAATTATCCTTTAACTAATCCATATTCTGGTTTTCATATCGGACGATTCTTTGGACCGTTAGGATGTACACCGCAAATCAACTTTCTATAACTTCTATGCCTGCACATATTTTTCAATGAAACATTTTTAGAAAAATTGTCTAAGTTATTATATGTCATTTAAAATAATAAACTAGCTCAAGCTGTTTCGCCACAACAAATTTTTGAAAAGTAGTCCGTTTTGCACTGAATTAACCCTACCCCCCCTTAACTTCTCGGACTTTTTTTTATTGACTTTTGTACAAAATTTACAAAGTTTGAAAAGTTTTACATCATATTCGTAATCAGCGACAACAAAACCGCCATAAGCACGTTGTGTTTTTTTTAAAATTGGTATTTCCAAGCATAGCAAACACACGTTTGTACGCCTTCTGGCTATAAAACAATGGTGTACACTCACAGTTTTGTAGTGCGTATGTATGCGAAGCTATCAGACCCGAACGATTTGCTTCTCTGCTGCTGCAAAAGCCGAGCAATTGTGTATAGGATACTCGGTAGCTTCTCTGCCGCAGCGGCACCAGAACATATACATATATACGAAGTTGTTTTTACGTAGCTCAGCCTAACAAAATCCCGAACAAACACGAAGCACTCGAAGTCGACAGCGCTGCCTGAAAATGTTTCCTATGCACAGTGTATACGACGCTGCCGACCCCTGCTATAAAACTACCCTTAAGGGAGGTATTATAATTTTGCCATGATACTTGCAACGCAGTGAAGGAGGCATCTCCGACCACATAAAGTATATATATTCTTGATCAGCATCACCAGCCGAGTCGATCTAGCCATGTCCGTCTGTCTTTCCGTCTGTCCATCTGTCTGTTTGTCGGTTTCTACGCGAACTAGCTATCGAGCTGAAATTTTTAGCATAGTCTATATGTCGGAACGTCCGAAATCGGCACTATATCCTATAGCTGCCATAGGAATGATAGCGAAATAAATGTTAAAAAATGTTAACTTCTCTGTTTTTAAGCGTATTTATTTACATTTCGAGATATAGCGGTTTTTTACGGTTTTAGAATTATTATTATATTATTATTTTTTCGTGTACCCCTATATATAAACACATACCCTGCGTTAAAGGTGCATGCGATTAAATCTGTAAAAACCTCATTTGAAAAGGCATGGTTCAGCTTTTAGTCATTTATTAGCAAAGTTTATATGTAGGACGTCAGGGTTTAGCTGTATAGTGTTCAACACTCTGTCAATAAAGTAGTAAGGGCAATGTTGCTTTAAAGATCAATTTGAAAGTAATTATCGATCCAAAAGTGCCTCTATAAGCAATTTTGTTTTTGTCTTTTCAGATTCCAAGGTTTACTCATATTCCTTATTGCATACGAATGATGTACAAGAACCGAAATCTCATGTTCACTCATTCGTACATAAAGGTAAATCTAAAACAAGCAAGCTTTTAAATATGTTTTCCCAATATTTAAATAATATTTATTTTTTTAGCTGAAGGCTCACATTTAACAATGCTTATAGTACTCGTAAGCGTCTTTTTGGCCGTACTTTTATGTGGCGTTTCAATCGCACGTTTGAAAAATAACCAAAAATACACTGATCGTCATCAACCCAGTCCAAAGGTAAGTTTTTTTTATTAGCTAAATAGCAAAACGTATACATACAATTTCTTATGGCTGATCACAGTAAAACCCCAAATATAGCCTAGCTATATTTCAAGAAACTTGGCTGCGTTTTCGATCAATTTGTTAAGTCTATGTACCATAAGAAAAGCTTCCACACCACAGGTATCTTAAAGCTTTCTTTTACCCTAAATCCTAGTTAGAGGTTGAGAAACATCGATGAAAACATCGAAGCATTGATGTTTTTAAAATGTTAGGGAACATCGATGTTTTTTTGGGAAATGTTTTTTTTTGGAAACATCGATGTTTTTGTAACATCAATGGAGTAGGGGAAAAAACTTTGTTTATTTTTGTAACATCAATGGAGTAGGGGAAAAAACTTTGTTTATTTTTTGAGGAACATTTTTTTCGGTTTTCTTGAAAACATCGATGTTTCATCGCCAAATCTTAAACAAGTAAGAAAGCTACAGTCGAGAGTGCTCGACTGTGAGATACCCGGTACCTAAACGTTTGTGCTTTACACTAAAAGGCAATTTAAAATTGTACATACATTATCATACTCTACTTCGATACTTCTTAAAATAAATCGCCTCTCGAATTAGCTCCCGACCCAAACAATTTAATGTCATACTTAAATATGAATGATACATTTTATAAGGACGTCAAAAAAATGAATTGTTATTTTTTTGCTCTATTCTTTTGTCATTTCTTCTGCAGTTGGCGTCTTTATATCGCGTGGCCAAGGCTCGAATGCGCCACCTGTCGGCTACAGCTTGCAACAGCAAAAGCAGTGCCTTAGGGGAATGTGCTAATGCTAACCTTATTGCTAATATCTCGCATGTTTATTATCCGATTTTACTAAATTTTTTAGAAAACGTCCGTTATTTAACGTTAATTTATTTTGGTAATTTTCTATTAACCGGGCCCCTTCCAAAAAATTAAAAAAAAAAAACATAGATATGGGGTGCTTCAACGTACATTTGGGTATAAAAATTATGTTGGGGGCGCTCTTAGTTTACGCACAATAAACCTTTAAAGTTGAGCCAAATTCCCATACAAAATCCGTTGCAAACACGCACACTGACAAATTATGAATACACAAAATTCAAGCGCCTGTCTGTGTAATCGTCGCGGTACAGTGGTCTGTGAAGCTTAAAATGTTTGTCAAAGTGTGCTTAGCGTAAATACTATATATGTCGACACTTTGCACACTTTGAATACATTTATGCGTGATTGATTCTGAGTAAATTAAGAGCGTCCCCAACATAATTTTTATACCCAAATGTACGTTGAAGCACCCCCTATCTATCTAGAAAATTGCCTTTATTTTATCAATTAACTTTAACCCGAAAATAACGAGTATAGCTTATTTTACGTTTTTTATGATTTTTGAGGGCGGAAGTGGGCGTTTCCAAATTTTAAAACAAACTTGATCTGCGTGCCACAGATTCCAATGTTGTCTCCAAATTTGGAAACTCTAGCTCTTATAGTCTCTGAGATCTGTTGTTTCACACGGACGGACAGACGGACATGGCTAAATCGGTATGGGTACCGGGTATAAAAATAAACAGCTGCAATTCCGTATATATGTATCAATTGTATTTATTTCGCAAGCAACATGGAGTGGGAAGACATTGAAGGAGAAAATCACTGCAAGGACGATGAGCACAGGGACTGGGGTGCGCAAGGAGACTGCTATATAGAGCCATAGAATTGCAAATTTGCTACCATAGTCTGATCAGAACCATTTCTATCTTGATCGAAAGCTATTGTAAGCCTCTTTGAAATAGCATGGTACGGTTTTTTATAACGGATTAGTTCAGGAGAAATGGGAGTGAAAGTGCGATATTGAAAATTGGAGCTGTTGGGGTCGGTGGAGCAAAAATCCCAAAATTATTAATGTTGTTGTGATCTATCTTCAAATACGCGTCGAATGAGACCTCAATCATCCCGATCCGATACTCCGTTCAAAAATATTCAAAAAACAAGGTTTTAACGGCCTTCCGAAATGAAAACGTTTGTCCTGTTGTTTGTCTGTCTGTGGGTCTGTGGACTTTTTTGTTTTAGACTCCTTGGACCACTTATTTTATTAAACAGCTCGAGATGAACAACTTTTGTTCTACCACTTTTTGATTTTCCCGCTAGTTTGGCGGGAAAATAGCTAAAAAAAGGCTAGATATTCTGTGCGTCGTTATAAAGGTATTTTGATATGATATTTACTTTGCCTTAAAAATTTATTTAAATATTATAATTAAGAATTTAGAATTAAAATTATTTTTTTTTTAAAGATTATTAAATTTTTTTTTTTAATGGCCTTTACGATTTTGATAGTCACTTCAGGCCGTATAGCCCTTGAGATTACTGCTTACCTTTTGGTATACAACACATATATGCAAATATTCGCTTTCTCATCAAAATTAATAACAATGATACCATATACATAGCCAACTTCTTAAATGTATTTTATTTGTTATTTTTTCTCATTTGAGTTTTAAACAAAAACTTCTGATATCACTGAAAAACACCTCCTAACGAGGTACCAAATTTTGTGACAATATCCGGCGTTCAGCTAATATCAGGGGTCATAACTATGTATTATAATTTGTATAGCCGGTACCTATAGGGTACAAGGGTATTATAAGTTAGTGCCAACCGAGAATGTATGTAATAGGCAGAAGGACAAATCTCCGACCCTATAAAGGATACATATTTTTGATTAGCGTCACCAGCCGAGTCGATATGGCTCGTTTGAAACAACAGATCTCAGAGACTTTAAGAGCTAGAGTTACCAAATTTGGTGACAACATTGAAATCTGTTCAAGCAGATCAAGTTTGTTTTAAAATTTGGCCACGCCCCCCTACCACCTCCAAAAAATCATAAAAAATGGTATATAAGCCATAATCGTAATTTTTCGCTTAAAATAAATAGATATAATAAATAAGTAGGCATTCCCAGACGTGTTCTGAAAATTTGAATAAAATCGGATGGTAAATATGGAAGTTATTAAACAATAAAGTTTAGGTTAATGCGTGTTGCTCAACATTTGTCTTTTCTGGGTGTTGCTCAACATGTTTCTAGAAACTTTTGGCTTCATTTGTCAACATTGTCGGTCACACTCGACTGTAGCTTTCCCACTAATTTTGGAATTTCTAGTTCCGGCTCTGGTTTTCTTTCCGGAACAGCATCATTGTTTAGTCCCCTTCGCTTTAAAGTCGTCCCCTTTTTGGTTGTCGACTTCCACCGTGAAGCATTAAAATGCGTGTCGCAAATTCTAGAGTTCTCACTAAGGCTGCACTCCAGAGTTTGCTCCCACATTGCTCTTCTAACCAAACATTTTGATGCATTGAAAATGTTTATTTGAAAATAAAAAAAAACTCTTTTCCAGGTAAAGGTTAATGACAGAGAATAAAAATTGTACGCATACAGCCTTTTACGTCAACAACTCGAACTGGTCAATAAGGCCCTAAAATCCGAGCGCTAGACACCCGTCGAGACTACCTTGTATCATGATACAATTAAAGTTTGTGTGATAACAGATTCGGTTCTCTGTCATTAACCCTTTTGTGAGAAAAATTTGTTTTTTTCCAATTTTTGCCGTCCATGGCGTAAATTTTACCATATACAGAAATGTTTAGGTTAGTATCGCACGGTGGACTTGGAAAACCCTCTGTCAAGTTAATAAAAAAGATAAAAAGCATTTTTTCCGCCAATGCCAACGCCAATGCCAACGAACGATGTACTACTGTGGGCAGAAAGTAAGGTGAATTTGTTTGTAAAGTGAAAATTCTTTATTTATTCTCCTGAATCAATTTCATCCCCTTCAAAGTAATCCCCTCCCGATAAAAAAAAATTATGCCAACGTTTCTTCAAATCCTCGAAACAGGCCAAATAGTCCCTTTCCGGTATAGCCATGAGCGCCCTCGTCGATTCCGCATTTATCTCTTCAATCGACTCGAAACGCGTTCCCCGGCGTGGTCTCTTAAGTTTTGGGAATAGCCGAAGTCACACGGAGCTAAATCAAGAGAATACGGTGGTTGCGGAACGATATGCGTCGAATTCTTGGCGAAATGGTCACGAAGAACGAGTGCAGTGTGCGACGGTTCATTATCGTTAAGCAAAAACCAAGAGTTGTTGGCCAATAATGCTGGTCTTTTTCGACGAATTGCTTCACGCAAACGTCGCATAACGCTCAAAAAATATTCCTTATTAACAGTTTGGCCAGGTGGAAGGAATTAATAGTGCACCACACCACGAAAATCGAAAAAAACTGTAATCATAACCTTGATTTTTAAACGACTTTGACGTGGTCTTTCGGTCTGGCCTGGCCTTTAGCACCACTTATAAACATTTTTCTGGGACATGGTAGAATCACCAAAAGCCTTCCGCAACATCCTTAACGTTTCCGCAGCCGAAATTTCATTCCGCAAACAAAATTTGATGGCACTTCTCTGCTCAATTAAATCAGACATTGTAAAAATCGACAAATGCACTCTTGATCGTTTGGTAAACACAAGCGTAAATATAGTACTGATACCGACATTGACATGAAATTACCGACAGATGACATCAACAGTCCTGCCAACTCAAAAAAAAAAAAAAAAAACTAAACC
>VNJZ01008554.1:0-10084 GCA_008042795.1 Drosophila asahinai | reverse complement strand
GTGATGCTGATCAAGAATATATATATTTTATGGGGTCGGAGATGCCTCCTTCACTGCGTTGCAAACATCTGGTCAAAATTATAATACCCTCTGCAAGGGTATAAAAACAACGCCTAATGGTTGAGTTTCGAACCTTAAATTCAAATTTACAAAGAAAAAGTTTCGGGTGCAAAACTGTAACATTTGACCTTCTTAACATTTTTTGTTTGCCATATTTCTTCCGGCCAAGCAAATTGTTGCAAATTTTCAGAAAATACTACAAATATTAAAAAAAAATTGTAAAATTTAAAACTATGGTTTTGAATAGCTTGGTTAAATTCTAATAAAGGGTATCACAAGATTTGGTAAATTCAACAATACGCCATAAGCCACTATGTGTCGTTTCTTCTAGAGGCCCATTATGCGGGCTATAAAAAAAATATGTTACGACCGCCAACAGGAGCCATGTACTACATATTTGCAAGTTGCGAACTCACAACTTTGGCTAAGGGCTATTTTAAATCGGCTGGCCAAAACAGCATTAAGATTACTTTTGAATTTGGGAAAATTGCGATCTTTCCGTACTTTTAGTGAGCAGATCAAAAATTTGTTTCTTTGGTCGATACAGCCAACGATATACAAATAATTATTGAAAAGTTGAAAAAATACTAGTTTAATAAATGTGACTGAAGTTTATTAATTATGGTTTCAGAAGGGTTAAAAATAAAAATATCAGTGATTAGCCAGATGATTAAACTTTAAAAAAGATCTATGATAAAATCCCACAAAGAGTCGCTGTCCGAATTCATATCTTCTTTTTCCAGTTCATCAAGCTTTTTCTTCAGCTTCTTTAGCTGCTTCTCATCGCTAAAAATTGCTTTGAAGACGCGCGCTGTAAAATTATCGTAGATTCCAAGCTTTTTGAGCAGTTTTAGGATTTTTTTTTCAAATCGGGAAAGTTTCTGGCGAGGTGCAGATGCCCTCTCTGAATGAGCCACACTGTGACTATCTGTCGAATTAATTGAGACTAATTCGGACTCGTCAGCCATTTGCATTACTTTGAATGTATTGTATGCCTCGATTTTCTTGTCCAGAAGAGATTTTGGTAACTCTACTGCCCGCTGAAGGCTAATATAATATGTAGGAACCCGGCCCTGGCTATGCTCTTTAAGAATTTCCTTTAACCGGGTTGTGATGACGTCGTTAAGCTTAGCTAAGGGCTCTGGAAACTGTTCCTCGCCTCTTATGCCGTAAATAAAAATAATCGCTACCAAGATATTCATGGTTTCTTTCAGGTGACTACATGGTTCGTCAACGGATCGTTTGCTTTATAAAGCTTTTGGTCTGCACTGATAACCATGAGTTATGTTGTTTTGACAGGGACATTAAAAGTTAATGGGCTGGGGTGCCAAGTGGTTGTTTTTGAGGTCGTATATTTATAGTTGTTTCGAAGTGATTTAACAAAATTTAATTTTAACTCGGCACTAATTCTCAGTTAGGAGGCTTTCACAATTAGAAACAAGTGTGCTTTTAGCCTAAATGGGCTTGAGGGCACATCTTCCCAAGGCTATCTCCGATCAAATTAGCTTCATCGACTTTAAAATTAAAACATTTAAAAATAACGTTAAAATTAAAAAAGAGGAAGCTAACGTCGCCAAGCCAAAGTTTATATAATCTTGCAGACAATTCTTTATTCTTTCATTTTTCAAAAGTTAACAAAAACATTAAAAATATAATAATAATAATAATCTTATCCTCATCCGAGTAGGAGAACTTTTTAACGATATGCTCCTTCTCATATCGGGTGGGTTAGGGTACAGATTTTCAAACTTGACAATAAGTTCGACAGAATATTAGACACATTTAATGACAAGGATGTTTAACAGGATAACACATAACAATTTTCGTTATACAACTGGCACAAAATACGAAATGGGTCATGGGAGTCAAAATTTGTATTTGTATCTCCAGAAAAATAGGGCGAAACTGTCGAGTGCTTTTGGCAGGAACTGCGAACTTTATATTATGTGGCAACGAAGCAGAGTCGACTTTGCCATTCATTAATTTATAAAGGAATATAACGCAGTGTCGGCAAGTCCAAAAGCCGCAATCTGCTCGTGTACGAGGGAAGGCGAAGATGTTGTTCCCAATTTAAACCCCTCAAGGCAAACAGAAGAAATTGCTTCTGCACCGATCGATGAGCTCTTGATACTTTGCACACTGGGGTGACCATACGCATGAGCAGTATTCGAGCAAAGGACGAACTAGCGAGATATAGAGAAGTTTAGTGGTATAAGGATCATCGAACTATTTAGCCCAACGTTTAACAAACGCCAAAACGCCTCTAGCCTTTCCTACTAAGATACCTATGTGATCGTAAAATTCAACTTATGGTTAAATAGAACACCAAGGTCTGATATTTACTAGGCCCTAGAAAATAACTCGACACGTGTAGATTAGTCCGATATAAGGACATAATACTGCACTTTGAGTGGTATAAATTAAGCCCTGCACTTTGAGTGGTATAAATTAAGCCCGTTATTAAAGCACCAGGATTGAAGACGGATAAGGTTTTTTTGCAATAAAACGTGAGAGTCTTTGTGTTTAATATGCATATAAATTATAACGTCGCCAGCATATATTAAAGTTAATGATTCCGCAATTACAGAGGGTAAGTCATTGATAAATAATCCAAAGAGCAGTGGTCCCAAGTGACTACCTTGCGGAACTCCCGAAGTGACGAGAACATTTTTAGAAAGAGACCTGTTAAATATGACTTTCGATCCAGCTTACTAGATTATTAGGAAAACCAAGCAGAGTTAGCTTTTTTAGCAGTAGATCGTGATTTACTGAATCAAACGCCTTGATCAAATCAGTGATAACAACGTCGACTTGAAACTTTAGTTTAAAGCCGTTTCTAATGAAAGATGTAAATTCTAAGAGGTTGGTTGTTGTGGACCAGCGTTTCATGAAACCTTGCTGAAATGGTTACATTAACGACAAAAATTGATGTTGTAGCTGCGAAGTGATAATTAATTCTAGCAGTTTGGGTATAGCACAGAGCTTTGCGATCCCTCGATAATTATTGATGTCCAACCGACTGCCTCTTTTATAAAGTGGTATAATAAAAGATTCTTTCCAGATTTCGGGTAGATAGCTATGATGTAAAGACACTTGGAAAATTCTAGGAAGAGGTTTTGACAATGTAGTGGCGCAATTTTCCACAGCAAGGAATTTGGTCAGGGCCCGCGGAATATGACGATTTCACCAGCTTAAGATTGTCCAGAACAATCTTTTCATCTATAATTGGCATAAATATACTATTGGAGCATGGCAGAGAGTATGGGTAAGGTGTGGAAATATTAAGCGAATTTGAAGAGTATGTGGTTTGAAAAAATTCTGAAAATAAATTAGCGATATTAGCATCACTGCTAGCGACAGAGATATTGTAATAAAGAGATGGAGAAAAAGCTGAAGATTTTCTTTTAAAGTTAACAAAAGAACAGAATTACTTGGGATTATCCTTAAATTCAATTTTACATCGGGATAGATAGTTTCGATAGTAGTCCGAATTATGTTAAATAAAGTTTGACTTTGCAAGTAAGTATTTTGAATAGTCAATGTCTGATCCAGAACTCTTAAATTCTTTAAAGCGTCTATTTTTTATGTTCTTCAAATATGAGAGTTGACGAGTAAACCAAGGGGGCTTGCATGAAGTCACCACAGAATTCGAAGAAGGAACAAACAAGTCTAGAGCTGAATTAAGCTGAATTAAGAAACTAGTTATCAAAATTTAGGGTTCGGAAGCGGAATCGAGAAAGGACCAATCAGATTTTTTGAGGTAGTGATTTAATTCAGCGAAGTTGGTTTTCCTGAATAAGTGAGTGGATCTTGGCCAGTTATCATCTGGAGGTAATGATGATAGAGATATTTCAAAAATAATTTCGGGAGTAGGATTGTAACGGTCCTCGGGTGTTGAAAGTGGTTTAATCCTAGTACACATGAGTTGGAAAAACTTGATGCGAAAACGAGATCAAGGAGCTTGCCACTTGAATTAACAGCTGAGTTAACTTGATTTAAAGAATGATCACCAATACCTTGGACGAAATCGTGTGCACTTGTGGGAAGTAAAGAAGAATCGACTGAGGCCATCCAAACCAGACATGGGATGTTAAAATCACATAAGTCGACGAGTAGATCATTATCTTTAAGACTAGACTGAATGATTTGAATTAAAGATAAGTGTTGCAAGTAGACGCTTGTATCCGATCGTGGTGGTATATACGAGCAAGAAATTATGTATTTCTTTAAACATAAACATTATGTAGAAAAATACGAATGGAAACAAATTCGATATTATCATTCACATTAAGTGTAATTAAATTAAAGATAAGTGTTCCAAGTAGTCGCTTGTATCCGATCGTTGTGGTATATACGAGCAAGAAATACATACATAAACATTATGTAGAGAAATACAAACGGAAACAAATTCGATATTATCATTCACATTAAGTGTAATAAGATCAGACGAAAGGGTCGATTTAACAGCAATAAGGACACCGCCTCCTGTCCGTTTTGAGCGATCACAACGATAAATATTCTAATTGGATGAGACAATTTCGTAATCAGACACTGATGAATTCAACCAGGTATCCGTAAAAACAAGAACGTATCCATCAAAAGAAAGACTATTTGTATACAACTTATTGAGTTTCCCCAATAAGCTGCGAACATTTTGATAGTGTATGTTAAAGGCCGAAGTTAGTTTTTTGAACGTGTGGCGGCGGAGCTATCGGTAATTCTCTTGTCATTTTTAAGTTTAGTAACAAATTCGTGAACAATTACGTGATCAGGCCAAATAGAAGGATCAAAGCTTTATCAAAAAGATCATCCTGGAGGGAGATCTTAAAGGATGAAAAATTCCTCATCTGTTTAAAGTTAAATTTAGTGACAACGAAATCGGTGACAGATGCATTTAAACTGTTGCTCAAGTGCGTTTTTAAATCATTAGGTGTCTCGTCCGGATTTAATCTTAAGATAAAGATTGTTTTAGGAGGAGCGAATTTTGTTCGGTTTCTGCAGCTCGATGCCTGATATGGGCTTAGTGAGGCCTGGTTTAGAACATTTGTAGGGCGTGAATGATGTACGTTGGGTTGTGCCACCGTAGTTGATCTGGGTTCCCAAAACATCAGATCCAGTGTCCATATTATTAGAAGTACCCTCCTGCAATATAGATTCATGAATCAGTGGTGACCTGGAATCAATAGATCCAGTGGTAGCTATACAGGGGTTGTGCTTGGTTGTCGAATAGAAGTAGCAGATTCTGAGTCCATACTATTACATTGTAGATTTTGTGAACAGTGGTGATCTGGATACAGTAGATCCAGGGGAAGTATCAGCAGCTTCATCACAAGAGGTATAATCAGCGGCAGGCCTGAGCAGCAAGATAGGAGAAGAAGAAAGGCCTGGAACTTGTATTCCGACTTTCGAAAGCGACTTAAAAGGTCGTTAAATCCATCGCGTAAGGACTGATGCTCAAGATTCGTCTGTCTTATGAAACCCATTATGTCGACTAGGCAGCTAGGGCATTTCCAATCCAGGCTTTTATTGTTTCTTATACGATCAAAAACTAGGGAAGCATTATGCCCAAAGCCTGAACACTTCGCGTGCTTAGGTGTTATTTTGCCATTGACTTGACATGGAGCGATGCAGCAGTCGGTCATTGTTTGTGATTAGGCGTTTAAGTGTTTTTATGTTGTAATGCGCGATTGGAAAGCAATAATAAGCGAAAACAAAAAAAAAAACTGTGCTTAGTTGGAGCCTTTTCTTCTTTTGGTGCATATGAATCTTCGCGACACAAAAAGAGAACAAGTGCAACAACAACAACGCGATGTAAGTGATTGCGGTAAACGAAAGCAAACGAATGAGCAGCCAAACGATTGTACAATTGTTTTTATGGTAATTACTAATTATGTTTCGTGAATAATAATCTTTTATATCGATCGAAGCTTTTCAGATTTATAGAGATCAATCGATCGTTTTTATGGCACCTATATGAAATAGTTGTCCGATCTTAATAAAATTAAAACCGTAATTCTAAAACCGTAAGAAACAGCTATATATCAAGTTATAATTTGTTTCCATTAAATTGCGGATCATTATTATGGCAGCTATAAGATAGAGCGTCTGATTTGCATGAAATTTTAAAAGTATAGATATAATATAATTACAGGGACATATATTAATTTTGAGCCCAATGTCTTTAAAAACAGCGAAAAAATAACATTTTGACCCTATCGTTCCTATGCCAGCTATAAGATATAGTGGTCCGATTCCGGCAATTTCGACATAAATACTAACTACAATAAAAAGAAAACTATCTGCAAAGTTTCAATCATAGAGCTCAAAAACTGAGAGACTAGTTTGCGTAGCAACGGACAGACAGACAGACAGACAGACAGACGGACAGACGGACATGGCTAAATCGTCTCGGCTGGTGATGCTGATCAAGAATATATATACTTTATGGGGTCAGAGATGCTTCCTTCACTGCGTTGCAAACTTCTGGCAAAATTATAATACGCTGCAAGGGTATAAATACCATTTTAAGAAAAGTAGTAGGAAAACCTAGCATCCTCACAAATTACCAGAAATGGGGTAATAAATTACATTTATTTAGAGTAATCAGTAACCTGTCAATATTAGTGAGTTAAAAACAGGAATTGCAAATAACCAATAATTTTTGAGTTTTATTTTTTGATTACAAAATCATAAGTTTTATTTTCGATCAACAAGTAATCGTTATTTTGCAATAATGATTACATTCGCTGGTTAAAAAAAGAAATACCTATATTAACAAGTGGGAAAGCTTTAATCGAGTGTGAACGACTCTGAGATACCCGGTACCCAAAGCATTGTGGGTGAAACTAAATATCACATGACAATGGAAAAAAGAAAATGTTGACAAATAAAGACAAATGTTATTGAAAACATGTTGAGCATCACTCAAAAGAAAAAAATGTTGTTAAGAACATGTTGAGCAAAACCCAACAAAGACAAATGTTGCACGCTGTGGCACTCTTAAAATCACTCTCCCTCTCTCTCAAGAAGAAGAAGAAGAAGCATACACAGAAATTTTATTTTTTAATAACTTCCATGTTTATCATCCGATTTTACTAATGTTTTCAGAACACGTCCACGAATGCCTACTTATTTTTTTCTATTTAATTTAAACAGAAAATCACGACTACGAAAATTTGCGTGCTATTAAACCTGTTAAAACTGTTTAATTTAAAACTATCAATCTTGTGTCAATAGTAATTCACCGTTTAACTTCGCGTGTGCATGCAGCTGTTTTTGTGTATTAATAACTATATTAATTGCAAATAGTTTTGGTGCATTTTTGCATTCCTCTTTGTGCTTAATCTGTTAATCTCTCTTAACTACTCTTATTTTCTCTTAACTTCTGGTTGGTACAATGGTGTCACTAAAATGTCCGCTAATATTATCTGTTCAATTAAAACCTGCAAGAGGGTAATTTCTAATGATGACCCTAATATCGGTGGCTGGCTTTATGATAATGTTGTGTAAGCCAAGTGCTTTGATTGCACAGACCGGGCGGCTGAATTTATTAGATGCATTGGACTGCGCTACTGCTGAAGCTTGTCGCGATGTTTAAAGGAAAATGACGGGACTTATGCCCTGCAACACGAGAACCTCTCAACAGCTGACTCCCAAGGCACAGCCCCCGACCACAATATATCAAATGATATTGAGGTCGGGTGTGAAAAAGATTCGGCCTCCGAATGTGCAGCGACAGTGACCGCAGCTCCAGTAATATCCGTACAGTCCGCTGGGGGGTCAAAATCAACGAGACTTTAGATCCCCGTCCCGAATGCTCCCCAGGGTGACAGGTATGGATTACCGGCCGAGATTGGTAATACAGCCATCCAATCTGTGTTGCCAAAAGCCCTTATTGCAGTACCACCAACGAGGCAGATATTTCTCTCTCGGATTCACCCATCTCAAACATCTGAAAACGTTACTGTCTATATTTAAGACAGAACCAAGTCCGATTAAATTAAGGTGGAACAATTTAAATTTTCGTATGCTTTTTCTTTCTTTTTTTATATTTTATCATTCAAAATAAATGCCCTGACGAACTCTTTAACACAATATGTTTTGCTGATTTCTGGCCTCAGTATGTTGTTGTTACGGAGTAAGAAGTTAGGAAAAAGAAGAGCCGGCCTGTTTCTACAGGCTAGTCAGTCTACCCAGGCCAGACAAAACCACTGTTCCGGCTACGCCCGCTCCAAAGAACTATCCAATTTTCTCCTTCTTTCCTATCATAATGCAAGAGGTTTACGTAGTAAGCTTCCTAAATTGTATTCTGATAGTGTTTCCTTTGCATCCCAGGTGATTGTGTTCACAGAAACCTGGTTAAAGCCGGAGATCCTAAGCTCCGAAGGTTTTCCACCTGTGTACAGAACCTATACGTTTGATCGGCCTTCCAGGCGAGGAGGCGGGGTCCTCATTGCGATTCACTCCAACCTCACGTCTGAATTATTAACTTTTTTCCTTGTTCGAACTTCCAATTTATTGGAACCACTTTTCCGCTAACTAGTCGGTCTCCAATAGACTTTCGGATAGGGAGCATTTAGTTGTTTAGGTGATTTTAACATTCCTGGAACATTCCTCAAACACACTTTTAACTACTGCTCGTCAAGATTTTATTGATGGCTTGTTTAATATTTCGTTGTCTCAAGTTAACCATGTACGAAATTCCTTCGATCGCTTGCTCGATCTCTACTTTGTCTCTGATTCGGCAAGAGTCATTTTGATTAGGGTCCCGCCCTTGACGCAACCCGAAGATCCATACCATCCTATTTTCAATTTGACAAGCGATATTGGGAATGCTATGGAAAATGGGTCTGATCGGCCAGCTTAGAATGTCCCCTGCTTTCGCAAGGCGGCTTAATAATTTCATTTTTGACTTTAATGGTTCCAATCTGTACAAGTGCACTGACATGATTGGTGCCCTGAATATTTTTTACAATGCAATTCTAAATTTAAATGTAACGGTTCTCAAGCTGTCCATTCTCGCTATTTAGCGGCTCGGTCAAAGCTTACTGTGCTTAACGCGCAGTGTTATAAAAACTATCTGACTCGTTGTAGGGTTCAGTTCGCACAGGACCCAAAACAGTTTTATAATTTTGTCAACACTAAACATAAGCCAATTACACAACCATCCTCGCTTTCATTTAAAAATACGACAGAAAACAATGACCAGGAAATCGCCGATCTTTTTGCTCAGTTTTTTCAAACTATTTGTTCTCCGTTTTTCGATTCAAACCAGACCTATTCTTATAACATGCCCAAATCAATCCCAATCTTCAGTCCTAGCTTAACCGAATGTTCCCTTCTTTTGGATCTTCAACATGTCAAGCCGTTTTATTGGCCAGGTCCCGATGGAATACCAGGCTGTGTGCTTAGGTATTGTGCCGAGGCCCTGTGCAGTACCCTTCTAAAATTGTTTACCTGTCCTTAGAAACATCCCAATTTCTTTTAATTTAGAATGAATCATTCGTCATTCCTCTCATCAAAAAAGGTAGCAAAGTAGATGCTAATAACTATAGAGGAATCTCTAAGTTGTCAGCCATCTCCCCATTTCCAGTCGTTTATTTTTTCCTTGCCAACATGGTTTTGTTAAACGAAAATCAACGACAACTAACTTTCTGGAGCTCACTTCTTTTTTTATAAGGGGCTTTCCTCAAAATTTGCATACAGATGTGATCTACACTAGTTTCAATAAAGAATTTTACTCCGTTAATCATTCCCTTCTTATTAGGAAACTCGACTTAATGGGTCTTCCTATCGATCTTCTTAGGTGGATCTCAAGTTATCTGAATGGCAGGACGCAAAAGGTCTTCTTTAAAAACAACTTGTTGACTGTTCTCCGTGTGACCTCTGGTGTCCCCCAAGGGAGCCACCTTAGTTCCTTACTTTTCACATTATTTATTATCGACTTCCCCAAAGTTTTGACTAACTCAAGAGTACTCATGTACGTTGACGACTTTAAACTTTGCGTGCAATACAAGGACGGCGC
>VNJZ01008553.1:0-13932 GCA_008042795.1 Drosophila asahinai | reverse complement strand
TATGATTATGCGATTAAGCGTTTTTATGTTTTAATGCGCGATTGGAAAACAATAATAGCGGAGACCAAAAAAGCTCTGCTTAGTTAAAGCTTTTTCTTCTTTTGGTGCGTATGAATGTTCGCGACACAAAAAGAGAACAAGTGCAACAACAACAACGCGGTGTAAGTGATTGCGGTAAACGAGAGCAAAACGAATGAGCAGCAAAACGAATGTAGAATTGTTTTGCTGGTAATTTTGTTTTGCGAATAATGAAGTCACTGTCTTTTGTATCTATCAAAACTTTTCAGATTTTTAGAGATCACTGAAAAACTGATAATATATACACAAATCTGACTTTAATCGGTGAAGTTTACGTAGAGAAAACTTGATCAGAAGGTAGAGCGAAATATTACACGTCCGACAACGACAACGTCTCTTAAACGTCTTGACCAGCACATCAGGGAGGTGAATCTCAAGCATCTTCCCCTACATAAGTACCAATACGCGTATCAAGCTGGTAAATCAACCGAGACTGCCATTCACTGCCTTACAACAACCATTGAAAAGGCCATTGGCGCTCCACAAATAGCACTAGGTGCCTTTTTAGACACCTCAGGAGCTTTTGACAACACGTCATATGAGGCTATCCGTGCCTCTCTTGTACGAAAAAATATCTCCACACCCATTATTAGGTGGATTCTGGAAATGCTCAAATCCAGAATCTTAGCTGTAGACCTTGGAGGAACCATGACCTCAATCACAGCCACAAGGGAGTGCCCTCAAGGGGGAGTACTCTCTCCTCTCTTGTGGACTCTGGTCATCGACGAGCTACTCTATAAGCTCAACAACTTAGGGTTTTCCACACAAAGCTATGCTGATGGTCATCTATATAGTGGGCCGGCATGAGCAAACCATCTCGGATCGCATGCAGCAAGCCCTTAATATAGCCAGCAGATGGTGTCAGGACAAAGGACTGTCCATAAACCCGTCTAAAACTGTTCTAGTTCCATTTACCAGAAAAAGGGGTCTTCCTCTAAAAAGACCATCCCTAAATGGATCTATCATTGACTTTTCGGTTGAAACCAACTACCTAGGAGTTATACTTGACTCCAAACTCAACTGAAACACCTTGAAAGACCATAAATAAAGCCACCCGAGCATATTTCGCTTGCAATAGGTTTTTCGGTAGAATATGGGGCCTAAGTCCCAAAATGATCTACTGGTCTTTTAACACTGTGGTAAAACCGATTCTAGCCTATGCATCTCTTGCTTGGTGGACGAAAGCTACCCAGAAGACTGCTGCGGCAGCACTTACCAAAATACAAAGACTGGTCAGCATAGGAATTACTGGAGCCATCCGGACACTGCAGCGCTTGGAGTCATAACTGGCATACCTCGTCTACCCATCACCCTGAAAAAGGAGGCCTGCCTGGGGGCACTTCGCCTTCAAAACATCACCGACATAAAAAGTGGTGATCTTACCGGCCATTTACGGGTTCTCGAACCCCTAATAAACGAGCCCATTCTGCGCGTAACTGACGAACAGAAACCTAAACTTGTTTTCCACAGAAACTTTTCTGTAGTCTTGCACACCAGACACGATTGGAATACAAAATCAATATATCTGCCCAGTGGATCATAAACGTGGTACACTGACGGGTCGAAACAGGAAAACGGTGACACCGCGGCTGGTATCTGGACCAAGGTTCAACAAGTCCACAGCCATGGGAAAGTCTCCAACCATTTTCCAAGCAGAGATACACGCCATAGAAATCTGTGCTCGTGAATGCCTTCGCAGGAAAATGCAAAGCGCACGGATTAACATCTTCTCTGACAGTCAGGCAGCGCTCATAGCGCTGAAATCCTTCAAGATCTCCTCCAGACTTGTAGAGAACTGTTTCGAGCAGCTGAACGCCCTTGCCTCCAAGAACATCTTAACGATGGGTTGGGTGCCAGGGCATGAAGGCCATATAGGAAACGAGGTGGCAGACTCCTTAGCTAAAGGCGGGCGATGACACCCTGAACCGTTCTGTGGACTTTCGAAAGGACACAAAAGAGAACTGCTCATGGGAGGAAAAGGAGATAAGTCGCCACTGGACCGACAGTGAAGGGCTGAGACAAGACTACAACCTAAGGTATCACCTTAAGAAATTAAAACTTTCAGAAATCGACACATGCTGATTCTGTGAGATGGAGCCAGAAACAGCAGAACATGTTCTATGTGAATGCCCCTCGCTAATCAGATGTCGACTTCAACAACTAGGAAGTGAACTTATCCCCCCCTACAGAATTTGGGAACAGATAGATCCCGCCTTAGTCCTCTTCTTTATCAAAAGCCTAGGTATAGAGGCTCTACCCTAATCCTACAGGCCGGCACAAAAGACCTAACATCTGGTCCCGGTGCAACAAAGCCCATGTAATAATAATAATAATATATAATGTAAGAATACATTTGAAATGTAATGTAAATGTAAATGTAACAATAATAATAATATATATTGTAAGAATACATTTGAAATGGTTCTTTGTTCCCTAAAATCTACACCTGGGAAATATATTAGGTAATTGCATATAATTAATTAATATCAGTTTCCGATATATTTTTAATTTTGTTAGTCGAATTTTCGGTAATTTTCTATTAACGGAAAAAAAATTTAAAAAAAAAGCATATATAGGGGGTGCTTTAACGTACACGAGGGGGGTAGGGTTAATTCGGTGCAAAATGGGTCACTTTTCAAAAATTTGTTGTGCCGAAACGGATAAAGCCAGTTTATTCATTTGAATGACATATAATAACGTAACACTTAGACAATTTTTCTAAAAATGTTTCTTTGGAAAATATGTGCAGGTATAGTAGTTATAGGGAATCTCGCGTGGCCCCTTCAGAAAAAGTTGATTTGCGGTGCACATCCGAACGATAAACAGAATCGTTCGATATGAAAACCAAAAAAGGAATTAGTTGAAAGATAATTGTCCGGAAGTATCACCGTGGAGTTTTTCTTTTTTTATTTTTTGTTCGATTTTTCATGAAAGTTTGAAGTCAAAAATTCAATTCTTGACTAAAAAAAAAAGTTTAATTGTTAAATAAAAAGTATAATAAAAAATAAAATTTAAAAATCCCCGACGCTGATACCTGGAGAATTAATTGCAAAAGCTGTGTGCAAAACTTCAAAACGATTGGTCAAATAGCTTTTTAGTAATCGTGACTTTGAAAATGACACTTTTCAGGGGAGCGCTTTAAAGTTTTGGCTCCCAAAAAATCGAACATAGAATGACCTTCGTTCAACTACCCATTACTTCGTTATTTTGCTCCGATCAATGGTAAATTTTGACTTTATACTCTTAAGATAGGCATTCACAAAACAACATAAAATGAAAAATGGCGGAAAAATAAATACCCTACCCCCCTTAAGTATTCCCAATTAATGTTTTTTTTTGTTTTTTCTATGTTATGATTTTGAAATTTAACGAAAATAAGAACATGGAAGGTCCTTTATAATTTTATATTTAATATAATCTTAATATTGAAATAGAAAAAAAAAAAAAAGAATTTAAAAAGTCGTTAATTACTGCGTATTTTACATTGTAAAATTGTTGTTTTATTTATATTTCACGCATAAATGTATTCAAAGTGTGCAAAGTGTCGACATATATATATAGTTTTACGCTAAGCACAATTTGACAAAAATTATAAGCACACAGACAGGCTCTTGGATTTTGTGTATTCATAATTTATCACTGAGTGCGTGTTTGCGTAGCAACGGGTTCTAAGCACATTTTGTATGGGAATTAGGCAAAACTTTAATGATTTATTGTGACTAAACTAAGAGCGTCCCCAACATAATTTGTATACCCAAATGTACGTAGAGCACCCCCTATCTATGTTTTTTTTTTAATTTTTTGGAAGGGGCTCCGTTAATAAAAAAATACTGAAGTTTCACTTCAACAATACAAATTATAAGAAGGAAACCTAAAAAATCGCCTTTTAAAAAGTAAAACGAAAACTTTGTATATTTTTAAAATTAAATAGCAAAAGTAAAGATAAAATAGGTAGACCATATAAAAATGTATTCATAATTTCATTAATTCTTCCAAAAACTTGAAAGCGATTATTTTAAAATTAGAAAATCAATCAAGAAAATAAAAATTATCATCCTAATTATTAAATTAATTAATTAATTTACCATTTACCATTTTCTAAGGACTTAACGGCTAAAAAACAAATCAAATCAAGCGAAATGATTTGAGTGAGTGCAGGCACACATGCACCCACACACACACACACACACATGCATACACGCTCGAAACATGTAGCGCGCCCTCTCGGCAAAGGAGCCTCCAGGCATGATGCCACACGCAGACCCGGCAGCAAAAGCGGCCTGATCAGACCCGGCGGTGGCGACCCTCAAAGGACGACATGCAGTTAATTCAGCTCAATCTGACTCACTGTAGAGCTGCGCAGGATTTACTGCTGCAGACAGTCCGGGAGGTAGCAGCGGATGTAGCGAAGGAGGGGAGTGGGCCAAGGACCGCACTGGCAAGGCGGCCCTGTGGCTGTGCGGCGACAGAAAACGGAAGATGTCCAGCATCCTGGCAGCCGATGGATTCGTCCGGGCTGAGGTTAGCGGCTCCTGGCTATACAGCTGCTACCTGGCGCCGAGTCTACCGCTGGAGGCATACTTCTGGTTTCCAGGATTCTGGATGATCTCTGCTGCGACCTGCGGGAAAGAGCCGACGTCGTTGTCGGAGGCGATTTCAACGCGTGGGCCAAGGAGTGGGGCTCATCCCTGACAAATGCGTCGTGCTCCTCAACGACGGAGCGCGGCACACGTTATTCAGAGCAGGAGCAGAGTCGATCATCGACCTCACGTTCGCAAGCAGCTCAACTTCCCAGAATGCCAGATGGAGAGTCAGCGACGTGTACACAGGGAGCGACCACGAAGCTATCCTGTGCACGGTAGGCGAGCCCGCGAGAGAGCCGCTCCCGGCGCCGAGACCCGCAAAGGCGTACAGACCGGACACCTTGTGTACCCAGGCATTCGAAAATGCGCATTCGAAAATGCGCAAACGCGGCGGCGAACCGAATTGCTGCAGTCCTGGAGCACGCTTGCGACCGGAGCATGCGGCGTAGGGGAGCTTTTCGGGGGCATCACAAGCCTGTGTTTTGGAGGAGTGACAGGATAGCCAACCTACGGACCACCTGCCTTCGATCACGAAGACAGCTGACCCGCTCGCGCGGAACCCCGCGCGTCGGCGAGTGCAACGAGGCCTATAAGGCCGCGAGGAAGGCTCTCAAGGCGGCCATAAGGGAAGCGAAGAGAGAATCCTTTCTACTGCTCTGCGACGCGGCGGATAACGACCCCTGGGGCGGCGCGTACAAGCTGGTGGTCAAGGGACTGAAGGCAGGCAGCACCACCCCCTCGGACCCCACGGTTCTGGATGGCATCGTGCAGGCGCTGTTCCCGCGAGGAGCACCAGTACCCATCCAGCCCAGGGAGGAGCGCCAGCCCTTCAACCCCATTGGCTGCGACGTGACGGAGGAGGAGGTATCCCGGACGGGGAGAACCGTACCTCCGAAAAAGGCGCCAGGGCCGGACGCAGTTCCCAACAGGGCACTGAAAGGCGGCTCGAAGAGCTACTGCCTAGTGGTAACGCTAGATATAAGAACCGCCTTCAACACCGCCGACTGGAGTCGCACGCTTGAGTCCCTCGGTGCCCTGAACATCCCTGGGTACCTGCTACGAATAGTGCGGAGCTATTTCAGCGAGAGGGTGCTCACTGTGGAGACGGACATGGGTTCCAGAGCATACGAAGTCTCAGCCGGAATCCCGCAGGGCTCCGTTTTGGGACCCCTGCTCTGGAATACCATGTACGATGGGGTTCTGCGGCTCCCCATGCCCAGTAATACCACCGTCGTGGGCTTCGCAGACGACGTCGCAGTGGTCGTAGTCGCTAAAGAGCGCGCCGCCGTGGAGGAGAAGGCGAACGAGGCGGTCAAAGATATCGAATCGTGGCTCTCGAGGGCGGGCCTGGAGCTGGCAGCGCATAAAACGGAAGCGGTCCTAATCTCCAGCCGAAAGGTCGTGGAGACAGCCGAGATTCGTGTCGCTGGAGCGGCGATAACCTCCCAGAGGGCCATCAAGTACCTGGGTGTCCTCCTTGACACCCGATTGTCGTTTAAGGAGCACTTAGAGTACATCCAGAAGAAAGCCAGCGGAACCGCAGGAGCACTCTCCCGTATGCTGCTTAACACTAGAGGGCCCAAGCAGACCACAAGGAAGTTGCTGGCAAGTGTCGTCACTTCCCAGCTGCTATACGCGGCACCGGTGTGGGCGGAAGCGGCAGAGGTAAGGACTTACATGCGGGGAGTCGAGTCGACTTATAGACTGTGCGCCATCCGGGTTGCGAGCGCATTTCGGACCATCTCGGACGACGCAGTGCTGGTCATAGCCGGGCTAGTCCCGTTGAAAGAGATGGTACGCGAGAAGGCGGACCTGCGCAGAGCACTCAGCGGTCACCTGGTACCGGAGGGCGCTAGTAAGGCCGAAATTAAGCGCGCGGCCAGAATGCGGAGCTATGAGACCTGGGAGGAGAGATGGGAGGCCTCGTCCAAAGGTCGATGGACGCACAGGCTGATCCCCAACATTGAGGCTTAGATGGAGAGGAAGCACTGGCAGGTGGATTTCTATCTGACCCAGGTGCTTAGCGGCCACGGCTGCTTCCGCAGCTACCTCAAGAGGTTCGGCCACGACGAGGAGGATGGCTGTCCGGAGTGCGGATCCGGAATCCCCGAGGATGCGCACCACGTGATCTTCGAATGTCGGCGGATCGACGAAGAGAGGGAGGCGCTGGAAGCGGTAGCAGGGTCTCCGATCAGGGTGGACACGTTGGTGCCGCTGATGTTGGCGGACCAAAAGACCTGGGACGCGGCGGCAGAGTTCTCGGCAAAGCTGATGAAGACGCTTAGGACCCTGGAGCGAGGGAGAACGGAGCGGACGGGCTGAGTGGCCTATAATTGTGCGAAGCATTGCTTTGCGGCCGTACCGAACAATGCGGGCCTCTGCCCAGCGTGACCGTTTATGGTATTTTTTACAATGTAAAAACCGCTCTCGCTGTCCATAAACGAACTATTTTGTTAAGAATTGTATTTAATTTTATCAGTACCAAGGTGCCGAAGTAAATAAAGTTAAATTTTTAACAAAATAATTTGTTTATGTAAAGCGAGAGGGTTTTTTACATTGTAAAAAATACCATAAACGGTCACGCTGCCTCTGCCCCGTCTTATGGGTACATGCGCAACGCATGTTCTGTTACTGTTACGTAGTATAATTGTAATGTAAATAAATTAATACAAAAAAAAAAAAAACGCTCTAAACATGTCGAATCAGCCAACCAAACTTTAACAGGTAGGCCGACGCTCGCACATACACACACACGAACAACTAATAATAAAACATCATAATTTCAATCAGTGACAATAACAAAAACAACAAAAACAGTGGCGAGGCGTATAAAATCAACAATGAGAATAGAGCGAGCAGGCTAGAAGTAGCAGCAGCAGCAACAGCATCAACTCATCGGCACCTGCATATCGCTGTCTCGCTTGCACCTATGCAGTCGGCTGCGGGAGCAGCTGCGCTGCCGGCAGTGCAGTCGACGCAGCGCGCCCGAAAAGGAATACAAAATTGCACATGCGTAAGAGCGAGATAGCAAGATTGCTCGCCGATTTTCCTGACGATCCTACATCGGTTTTACTCCCTGAAAATCCATGACGTGAAATAAAAATAAAAGTGGTGAAAAAAAATTAAATACCCCCCCTAAGGAAATTTGGCGCAGCGCTTCCGTCGGGTTGTTTTGAGGTGAATATATGTAGCTTTTACTCATAAACATTTTTATCTCAAATCGCCTTAGAAAACCCGCTTTTAGGCCTAATATTTAAAAAATCAGCATAAACGAGAAAGAAAGCTTACTTCGGTAAACCGAAGTTGGTATACCCTTGCAGTCTGCAATTGGATTATTGAAAATCGAACCATTTTAGTAATGTTGAAAAAATATAGAATTTTGTACATTTTACATTTTACATGTAGAATTTTACATTTTCATATAAATCGACCGATCGCTTCTATGGCAGCTATATGATATAGTTGTCCGATCTTAAAAAAATTAAAACCGTAATTCTAGAACGATTAAAAACTGCTATATCTCAGAATGTATAGAAATACGTTTAAAAACAGAAAAGTTAAAATTTTTTTTACATTAATTTCGCCATCATTCCTATGGCAGCTATAGGATATAGTAGTCCGATTTCGGCCGTTCCGACATACTTGTATATACTGCGTGTTAAAAAAATAAGACTATGCTAAAAATTTCAGATCGATAGCTCAAAAACTGAGAGACTAGTTCGCGTAGAAGCCGACAGACAGACAGACATGGCTAGATCGACTCGGCTGGTGATGCTGATCAAGAATATATATACTTTATGGGGTCGGAGATGACTCCTTCACTGGGTTGCAAATATCATGGCAAAATTATAATATCCTCTGCAAGGGTATAAAAAGGCGCAAAACGCAATTTACCCTAGTTTTATGAAAAAATTATGAATGAGGAAAAAAACTTTCTCAAATGTGGGGTGACTTTTCTTAGTTTTAGGGTTATTTGGCCTTTAAAAAGAAACAAATTTGATCTAAATTTGAGGGTATCAGATATTTCTTACAATAATGGTAAACGCCCAAAATGTGAGTAACTAATTTCTATATTTGGCGATTAAATTTTCATTTTAAAAAGTTTAGTTGCCCAAAAAAAATATTCGTTTTTTTGTATTGCTTTCTTTTATTTGTATTTTTTTGACATACATATATATGTATATATTTATATTTCTCACTATTTGCTATTACTGTAGTTGTTAATAGGTCTGATGTCCGATCTGGAGATACTTGCATCCTTCTGAAAGAAACAGAAAATAAATATAGAAATTTACAACATAGACACACAGAGAGACAGACCATCTCGATCATCATCAATGAACTTTGCTATACGAACAACTCCCAACACTAGCGCCTTATGTACGTGTCCTACAATCCAGACTTGAGAATTCTGGTGCAACCATGCGTTATAAATTTTTGGCTGTGCTAAAGTTGGATCTTGGCATATAATCGAGTCTTGAACATATGAGAAACTAAGTCGATTATGGCTTCGAGTGAACTAAAACCGTTCAATAACAAATAAGAGGTCGTCAAACTTTGACAATATATTCACTTGTACCTTGTTTTTATATATAGTCATAAAGGCCAATTATCTTGAAAATTATGTACATTGCTGCCTGTACATAACAACTCACTATAAAACGTATTAGGCCCGTTATTAATAAATAAGTTATAATATACAAATATATTTACTTTTCACTCGTTTTTATATAAAGTCATAAATTCCAATTATCTTGAAAAGGATTTCCATTACTGTTTGTACAATACAACTTACTATAAAACATATTAGGCAAAGCCTAATAACTACATCAATATCATTATATTTTCTGGGACTAGGGTCGCATGCTATCGGCTCTGTTTGTCCGAAAAATATAACAACTATGCAAATAGACACAAATAGTTTTACTATAAATATGCAACTACGTTCCCATCTACAGAACGTCGATCGATCTATTCCAAATCGCCATGGTCCAATAATAGGTTGAAATAAATACCAGTTGCCCATATAGCCTTCCATTGAGTTTGAAAATCGAAGCTTCCATTTATATATCTCTTTTTCTACGGTAGTTCCGCGGTAAAATTTTTTGGCTATTTTGTATTGGGTATCTTTACTTGAGCGTCTCGTCCACTGTTGAAAACGGAAACATTGTGTCTCTTCAGTGAGGGTATCGCATATTATAACAGTTCGGCAAAAGAAATGAGGATATATTCCAGAACTATCATGACTTATTGCAATTTGTGTAGGCAATCGAATAAGCTGTCGACGAAGTCGGAAATAAATGGTGCTGTTTCTTTCAAAGTTTGTAAACTCTGGGTCTTGGTATACAATTACTTTCAATACTTCGTTTAATGATTTAAATGAAAATATAATATTCGCTGATGTACCGGCGTTATATCTTCCTCCAAAAGTAAACTCTATCAGAATATCACCACGATAACAAAAATTATTCCTTCCATATGTTTCAACATATAATCTTCTATCCCAATCGTAAATTTTTTTCATAATAAGAAAAATATATGCCACTGAAAAAATGCCAATAGTCAAAAAGAAAATTATCATTTGATAATTATGTCCAACGTTTGGCCGTTCTAAATGACATTTTAAATTCATTGGTAGTGCGATAATTGGCATTGCATCAGCATCGAAGTCGCTTATAAAATTACACTTACAATGTATACCAAAATATATGCTCTTGTTCATTTCTGGAAAGCAAGCGAAATTTTGCCAACTAGGCTCTGGACGTTCATAATTCCAAACTCTGCAGCTCCTAATTTCCGTAGAAAAAGAAAAAAATGCTCCATATAGACCGAAACTATTCCAGGACTCTGATGAATTAGCAGCCCGAACATAAATATATACAGGCCGTGATTTTTTACAGCGATTTCTTAATAATAAAGTGGTTGGTTGTTGGACTCCAGTTTTTACGTTGCAAGTTGAATTATGAGTTTCCATATCCTCTAACTTTGGGACGTTAGTCATGCGAATCAAAACATGATAGTCTATATCAGCTTGAGTAAATGTTACCCCGAGAACTGAATGTGCATATAGTTCGGTTCTATACATACGAACTTCCAACGGTGTATATACATTATCATATATGACATTTTCGACATCTTCTTCAGGATCATCGAAATCAATTCCACGTTGATGACGTTGAGGATTATGCTCATCATTAACCGGTTCACCAGCCGAAAAGTTCATTTTTAATTTTGAAATATATTGGAAAGGTTCCAAAATCTCCTCAGTCTTTTGCCAAATATAATTTGTTGTGTATGCATTAACAACAAGCACTTGAGTTTGCGAGTCTTGTTCAGGATACCACCAATACTGGCTATGCTTATGACTTCGAACAGAAATGAGAACTTCATCTGTTCGAAGTCGTCGGCGCAATTCTTGAAGAAGTTTGTCAGTAAAAACAAGCGTATGCATTGAATCAGCGGATTCAAATTCAATATGTCCCTCACGATCGAGATCAAAGCTTTCCATTCGCATGTTAAAAGTTGACCGTTCGATTAGTTTCGGTCCTTCCTCGGGATGAAGGCGGCGGGCTGATCCCATTCCCATATAAAATATGCAACTACTCAATTTCCAGTGCGCATGTAACCAATTGTTAATATGTTCTAAGCCTTGTGGACGTAATGTCGACATTTGTTCCAATCTGTTTCTAAAATTATCAATGTTCAAACATGATTCTGACTCCGCACGACATTGAGATTTTGGGATGTATTCCCACTCAGCATTAAAGTTATTAAGAATATCGCACAATTCATTTACCATCGTATCATAGTAATTGTCCATTAAAGTGTTAAGTTCATTGCTCCCAATTATTAACTTAAAGGTTGAAGAAATTAAATTAAGCATTCTCGCAACAGCATTCACGTCCATATCATCAAGCGGTTCTAGGGACGAAACTACTCGTTTTGTAAGACGAACTAAATGAGCAAGCTGCACAGTCGTTTGTGGTTGGTAGACATAAAGAGTTTCAATAAAATGTATAAGACGTTCCTTAGATCTTATTAAGTTAGCAACTTGATATAATAACAGAAATGCCTTCTCCCAATCTGCATATTCCAACCAATAACGGGCTTGAGATAGGATTTCTTTTATAGTGATATCCTTATCTTCAAATTCAAGTCGACGTACCCCAACAGTAACAGTAACATCATGGCATACAAAAAAATTATCACATATCTGCATGAAAATAATAAACTGTAATTATATGTTCTTTTTATATTATGTGTATTATACAGTCATTTGGACATGTACGAGTCAAGAGAACCTAGAGCGCCGCACAGTGGCTCGATCGCTCAAAACACGTTAGAAATTAATAATTTCCATTAAGGGTACATCATGAAAACAAAAAATAAATGACCCAAGCCAGGTGATGCAAATTTCTGGTAAAGCTCGATCCCACATTACCTAAATTATCATTAACAAGAAAGAAACCTATCTTCGGTAAGCCGAAGTTTTATACCCTTGCGGTCTGCAATTGGATAATTGAAAATCGATCCATTTTGGTAAATTTGAAAGATATCGAATTTGGTAAATTTGTACAGCACTTACCTACCCATTTTACGTTTTACATGTAGAATTTTAAATTTTCATATAAATGGACCGATCACTTCTAATATATAATATAATATATGATATAGTTGTTTGATTTTAGTGAAAATAAAACCGTTATTCTAAAACCGTAAGAAACCGATATATCTCGAATACAAGTAAAGTTCGTTGAAAAACAGAGAAGTTATTATTTTTTTTACATTGTTTTCGCCATCTTTCCTATGGGAGCTGTAGGATATAGTTGTCCGATTTCGGTCGTTCCGACATATATGCTGAAGTAATAAGACTATGCTTAAAAATTTCAGCCAGATAGCTCAACAACTAAGAGACTAGTTCGCGTAGAAACACACAGACGGACAGACAGACGGACATACCCAGATCGACTCGGCTGGCGATTCTAATCAAGAATAAATATACTTTATGGGGTCGAAGATGCCTCTTTTGTAAACATCTGCGTTGCAAACATCTGGGCAAACTTATAATACCATCCGCAAGGGTATAAAAAGTTTTCTTTCGATGTGGGACATAAGTTATTAAACATCTATATTCATCTAGTTAACTGTTAACAACTTTATTTGAATAAGTGTATGAGAAAGAAGACATAAAGTAACTTTGCTTAGTAACCAGAGCATGGTTGGGAAGGAGAGCGAAATCCCAGCTGAGCGTGGCAAAATGTGTAGAGAAGAAAGATAATGCAGGAAGATAGCAGAAAGTTGCGAGTGAGTGAAAACGAGCCTGACAGTCTGCGACCTGGCCTTTAAAAAAAAGAAAATGGCAGAACGCCAATACAGGAGAATACTTTTCATACCCTTGTAAGGTTTAATTTTGACCAGAAGTGTGCAACGCAATGAAGGGAGCAATTCCGACCCCATTAAGTATATCTATTTTTAATTAGAATCACCAGAGGAGTCGATCTAGCTATGTCCGTCTGTCCGTTTGTCCGCCTATTCGGTGCTTCGCAAACTAGTCCTATAGTTTCGGGTTGAAATATTTAGAAAAGTCTTATTTCTATTGCCATTGGTATACGCGGTGTGTTCAAAAAGTATCGCGTATTTTGTGTTTTTACAAAAATTATTTATTTATTCATGAATAACTATTTTGTTCCCTTCGAAGTAGTCCCCATGAGATATTATACACTTGTGCCAACGGTTTTACCAATCTTCGAAGCACTTAAAAAAAAAAAATTTTTTTATCTTGTTCAGCTCCTCCTTCGATGCCGTCTTTATCTCGTCAAGCGTACCGTAACGTCGTCCTTTCATGGGCCTCTTTAGTTTAGGGAACAAGAAAAAAAAACAGGGGCCCAGATCTGCGGAATACGGTGGCTGCGGCATCATTAGTGTGTTGTTTTTGGCCAAAAAGTCGCGCACGCAACGATGTGTGAGCAGGGGCGTTAACGTGGCCAAAAGCCTATTTTTGTTCTTCCAAAAATCCGGGCGTTTCTGGCGGATTGCTTTGCGCAAATTGCGCATAACTTGCAGGTAATATTTCTTATTGACCGTTCTACCCTGTGGCAAGAACTCATGATGCATCACCCTGCAATCGAAGAAACCTGTCAGCAAAACTTTTATAATCGACCGAACTTGGCGCGCTTTGTTCGGTCTTGGTTCGTGCGGTAGCTTCCATTGAGATGATTTAGCTTAGGTTTCCACGTCATAACCATAAACCCACGATTCGTCACCAGTTATG
>VNJZ01008550.1:0-34912 GCA_008042795.1 Drosophila asahinai | reverse complement strand
GGACGACCTTCGCGGAATTCGTCTTTGAGGGAGCGTCGGCCACGATTGAATTCGTTGTACCAGTTTTTCACAGTGCTATAGGATGGTGCTTCATAGTCATACAAAGATTTAAATTCATCGCTGCACTCTTGTCGTGATAATCCACGCCGAAAGTTGTGAAAAATGATCGCACGAAAATGTTCACGAGTTAATTCCATTTTTTGCGAAATTGATTTTTTTAAGTAACTGTAAACAACACAAATGATAGTCGTACGTCAAACCGTTCTGAGTACGTTTATGCTTAAAAATGTCGAACTTTTCAATGGAAATGTCAGATTCCACCTAACAACCCTTAGTGTTGCCTAGGCCAGAAATATATATAGCAGCCCACGTATAACGGGTTTAGTATACATTTTATACTTCAAAATATATATATATAATATATACTACAAAGTATAATTTTGATACTCCAAAGTTTCAATTGTGTATTTTCGAGTATTATTTTTATACGAACCTACATCAAAAATTTGATAACATATCGCGTTAGCTGGAATTTAGTGCTTTTCTGTTTGTCGCGTTAGTGATTATTCTGAAGTCTTTGTGCAAATGAGTATAAAATGTATACTTTCGTAGTATCAAATTAATAGGCATCTTATTAAGAAATTTCTAATACTCAAGAGTTTAGAATTCATGTAACAATAGTATAGTTTCTATGACGACTTTTTTTTGTGGGTGTATGTGCATCAAACTAAAAGATAAATCAATTTTTCAGTGGCTCACCTAACCGAAATGACTTTAAACGCTCATTTTCTCATGACTCTTAAAATCTTTAACTCCGATCGACTTTCAAAATAAAAGTTCTAAGAACAATTTAAAAATTAAGAAAAAATATTGCATACAAAAGCTTAATTTTGTATCGAAACCGCGGTTTGAGCAGCAAGAGGAACTTTAATGTGTTATACCATGTTTATCATCCGATTTCACTAAAATTTTTAGAGCAGGTCCGCATAAATGTATTAATTTCATATCTATTTAATTACGTTAACCGAAAATCACGGAATTTTTGTATTCAATTTATAAGTATAAGTATTATTATTTATTTATTATATTTTTATTCCCAGTGTACAGATTAGACACCGCCTGGCGATGATGCTGGATCGGCTGCCTCCTAAAGGTAGGTCATGCACACTCAAACACACTCGAACAAACACACACTATGGGGCATCATCGGGAAACACAAGGAAGAGAAATTTCGCGCTTCGCTGCGGCTCCCGCTCTTCGGGCTCAGCTCTCCTCTCTTCCGACTGTTTGTGTTGACCAAATAAAAATCGAAGCGACGCACAAGCCAAACAGAAAATTTCAATTCAACTCGATTCATTAAATCAAATCAAACAAACGCACCCGCCAGCCAGCCACGCCCACCCGCAGCATATCGCCGCGAAATATATGTACATACATTCAATATGTATATAATTTGCCGCAGTTTTCAGTGCAAATTGACGAAACTACATGGCAAACAATCCAAGGCCACGCCCACACACTGCACCGCGTATATATTATTGCCATTTCTACCAGAAGGAATTAATCAAAATTTGAATTTAAATGATAGCAAAATGCATTGGAAAAATGTTATAGAAAATGTTCATCAATTTAAAGAAATACATTGATTTCTTATTTCATTGTAACAGTAAATAAATAAAAGAACAAAGTCAAATATTCGCTTAAAAATTGTATAGAACTTTAATAAATATAATATAATATAATATAAATATTTTTAAAAAATTATTCGTGTTAACATTCTTGGCAGCTTAAAAAAAAAGAATACAACTAACAGATTATGAAATAAATTTAATTTTAGGTTACTTTCTTGTTAGCTAGATTAATAATTATTTACCTGAATCAAACATTAATACATCAATGGTTTATATGAGAAATTCCAATATACAATTGAAGAAATACTATAATACTTATCTTCGATAATCCAATCTTTGTATACCCTTTTACCTTGCAATTTGAACTTTGCTATAACAGTCCACCGTTTTTACTTAAATTAATAATATCGTTTAAAAAACTAACTATACCTTGAGGTACATACATGTGTATACATATGCATATATGTATGTACATATGTTAAAAAATACCGAACCTTTGTTTTTTTTTCCTGATATTTTTCGAATCGTTTCTAGAACAGCTATAAGATACAGTCGGTAGATTTTATTTAAACTAAAGTGCACTTAAAAATTGTTCAAAATCTTTAAATTTAACGAACTTATGTATGTAGATATTCCTATTAATTCCTATTGATTCTCCGATCAATCCAAATACTTTAGTTTAAACTAGGAATCATTACATGCATGTATTAAATATGTAAAATCAAAATAGCCCCTTTTTATACACACCCACGAATTCATGCATTCACATTAACAGATGAGTTGCCAGACCTGTAAAATTAGTGTGGTTTGCTCTGAATTACTTTCCTTGACCACCGCGAGAAACTCACGAACTTTTAAATCTGCTCAATAAGTGTGTTTCGCTTCCCCGTCCATTTTAAGCAAACTTTTCTAATTTCATTTGATTTTTGCTTGGCGTTGCCACCTAATTTTTGGAGAGCTCTTCTGGAGCTCCACACCTAAAGCGTATTCTATTAATTTATCACTTTTCCAGCTATATAATATAGTTGTCCGATCCGGCTCATTCCCACTTATGTATATACTACACCCAAAAAAAAATCATTATATAAACTATACGATTGTTACATGAATTCTATACTCTTGAGTATGAAACATTTCTTAATAAGATGCTTATCAATTTAATACTACGAAAGTATACATTTTATACTCATCTGTACCAATATTTCATAATAATCACTAACGCGACAAACAGAAAAGCACTAAATTCCAGCTAACGCGATTTGTTATCGAATTTTCGATGTAGGTTCGTATAAAAATAATACTCAAAAATACACAGTTGAAACTATAGAGTATAAAAACTAAACTTTGGAGTATACATTTGATAGTTTGAAGTATAAAATTTATACTAAACTCGTTATACTGCTTGAGTATACTTTTAAGACAACGCGTAGAAAGGTNAACGCGTAGAAAGGTTAAACTTTTTTTTTTTTTTTTTGTGTACCTACTATTGAAGAAGACTTTTTAAAAAAGTTGTAGCTGAGAATGGCTAGATCGACATGGCTGTTGATGCTGGTTGCCAGCTTCAGAATAAAACTACATTATCTAGATTGAAATAATTGATCTTACATTTATTTACACATTCGATCGATCAATCGCTCCATGGCCAAACAATGAATTTGCATATAGGCAAAGTGCACTGTACTGTGGCACGGGAAAAAGCCGATGAATTAAATTCAATTAAAGACATAAAAAACCAGGCCCGCTCGCAGCTCGAGCTCGGATTGAAGAAAGCCAACGCGTCGCGATAGGCCTATACAAATCGGGCCAAAAAAGCACCAACATCAGGGCAAGAAGGCAACGGTAAATTTTTGGCCAAACAGCGGTAATACAACAGGCAAACAGACAACAGACAACAGACAATCGACAACGAAGCTCGACAACTTTTTAATTGCCCTCAAAAAAACCGACTCCAAAACTCAAATACATACTCTCAAAAAAAAAACCAAAAAACCCCCCAAAAAAAAACCCAAAAAAAAAAAGAGTAAAGAGTCAAAGAGCGGTGGGTAGAGGGGGCAACTCCGAATCGTAGGCAGCAGCAGATAGGCCGTTAAAAATTTCTTTCTGCTGCAGATTCTGCGCGCAGCAGAGCAGCAGCAGCATCATCATAATCATCATCACCATCACCATCATCATCATCAGCAGCAGCAGCATCAGCTTTACGAGCTTTACGAGCTGTGAGTTCTTGTTTAATTTTAATGTTTCTTATTTTTCCCTCGGCTGCCTTTTCACACTTTAGAAAGTTTGGTTATAAATTTGCTGCTGTGCTGCTGCTGCTGCCTGCGCCTTGGCTTTGCAGTTTTAGCGGATCTCTCTCCGTCTCCCTATATATCTATATATATCTTGGCCAATTAAGGGCCTGAAAGGTGTCCTAAAAGTGAGAGTAATGCTCCAAGAACACTAATCGACCCGGGGGCGTAGTGTTTGCATCTCAATTGTCATACAAATGTAAAGACAAGTAGGTGAAATGTCATTGAACTCGCAACCGAGACAGCCGCAGCAGCAGCAGCAGAGACTGAAGCAGAGGCAGCGCAGCAACAGCAACTGTGGCAAAGAGATTTGCTTGGCAGGATCCCACCGGAAAAAGGATCCGCCGTCAAGCTGCAACTGCGACTGCGCTGCAAGCGCAACCGCAACGCCGCGCAGCCGCCGCAGCTGTGGCCCCGCTCGAGTTCAATGCACTTGATTTGGCATACATTTGGCATTCGGGCGCCTCTTATCAGACGCAACCGGCTGCAGTTGCAGTTGCAGTTGCAACGTCGCTCTCTCTCTCTCTCTCTCTCTCGTGCCGCGCCACCACACACGTCTTATCAACGCAACGGCGCGCTGGCAAATGGCTCGCCAGCCAAAGGCGTTGCGGCCCCAGTGATAACAGCTGAGAGCAAACCTGCTCAAACATGTTTGAGCCAAAAGCGCTCAAGCCGCTGAAGAGAGACGCTGAAGAGAGTTCAAGTTGAGTCATAGCGGTGCCCCAGCCGAGGCCAAGACGAGCTCGAGACGAACCCGAGCCGAGTGCGCAGCCCATCAGCTATTTTGCGGCGAGGATCGGTGGCGTATGCGCGATGCCCCGAAAGAGGCACAAGCCATGGCCTTTAGTTGGGTTAGGTAATATTTCAATGCCACCGAGCCAGGGCAGAAAATGCAGGATAAGTGCAAGATCAATCATCGCATTAAGATTAAAAATGTATTGTATTTTTGTTGGGATGTTATCTTGACGTTATAAAGTTATTGAAAATGTAAAATAATAATCGAAAAGAACACGGAATGGAATGAGGAACATTTTATTGGGAAAAAAGTTTTTTTTTTGACATATTGGACATAAGAACTTGTCGCTTCCCACCACAAACATTGGTCCTTCGAGCCAGGGCAGAAAATGCAGCATAAATGCAATATTGTTCATGTGAAAACATCGCATTAAGATTAAATGTACATTGTATTCTTGTTGGGATGTTATCTTGACGTTATAAAGTTATTAAAAATTTAAAATAATAATCGAAAAGAACACGGAATGAAATGAGGAACGTTTTATTGGGAAAAAAAGGTTTTTTTTTTGTTTATATATTGGACACAAGACTTTGTCGCTTCCCACCACAAACATTGGTCCTTCGAGCCGGAGCTCGGAAAAGTGTTTTAAAGAATAGGATTTTAAACTTTAAAAAGTTGCAAGGAATCACAAGATATTTTCATTTTTATAAAGAAAATAGTTCTTACCAAAATAAAGTCTATGACAACATAAAAAAAATAGTAATATTAGAGCTTAATATTTTATATATTGGACATAAGAACTTATCGCTTCCCACCACAAAAATTGGTCCTTCGAGCCGGAGCTCGGAAAAGCGTTTTAAAGAATAGGTTTTTAAACTTTAAAAAGTTGCAAGGAATCATAAGATATTTTCATTTTTATAAAGAAAATAATTCTTACCAAAATAAAGTCTATGACAAGATTAAAAACAAAAAGTAACATTAAAGCTGACCTCGAATTTAAACTTCAAACCAATTTTTAGCAAGTTCCAATACGATTCTCGCTTATAAAATGAATTCAATAAGTTCCTAGGTCTTGATCTTAAATTTTCCTTGTGTACAAGAGCGTGTTCTGCTTTCGCTCGACAGCCTCCTGGCTCCCAGAATCATTGCAAATTGCACTTATTATAATTTCTCTGTCGGTAGAAAGTTGGTGATCAATCAACTTTCGCTATGCCTTGCATATCGCTCTGCCTGTTTTTCTAGCCAGCAAGTCTCTTTCGTTGTGACTGGGAGTTACCCTGAACTGAACCTTCTGGAATCTGGAAGCAACTAAAACAAGCTCCTCCGCATATGGACACCAGATACTTTCGCCGAACCGAAAAGAGCAAGCCAAAAACTCAAACCAAAAACCAAGGTGAATCCAAAAGCAATTTCACCAATTACACTAAATGTTGAATTGACGATAGAAATTTCTTGGAAAAGTCTACCGGATTGTCGTTGCGCTACCGGTCGTGTCTGTCTCTCTTTCTGGCCGTCAGCTCGACACTCGACCAAATGGGAAGCGTAACAATAACGAAATGCGGCTGCATATTATCTCGGAAAAGCGCACGAAAAGCGGCTCGCAAAATGTGCAAAAGCCAAAATGGAAAACACACACGAACCAAACTAAAAAAAAAAACATACAAAACAAGGCAGTCAATCGTGACGCAGTGATGGTTGCCACCACACCACTGACACACTGGCGACTGGCAGATCTGTGACCATGAACGTGAAAAGTCAGCAAAGTGAAAAATAATTGATTCCGGAAGGAAACTGCCGCAACTGGTTTGGGCCAGAGTTTGGCTCTGGGTTTCAGAGCAGCTTGTTTTGTTTTGGTTAGCAGCACCGATTTTGGTTTGATTTTTGCCTTGATTTGGGTGCCGTAACCGGAGGAAAGCTGCTTTTCCGATCGGTGAAATCCCAGTCCTCCAGTGCCGCTTCTCCCTGCCATTGTTCTGCGATGCCGCCGCCACTTGACATTCCCCAAAAGCGGCGCTGATATGTTGATGACAGTTTTGTGTCAGCAGCAGCGGGCCAAAAGGAAGTGGAGAAATCTGAGCCATCGCATCGAACATTAGTGCTCCTCCGCCTCGTGCTCGTGCTCCTTCTCATCCTACTCCTCCTGCTGCTCCCAGCTCTCCCTGGCAGTTTGCATACACCATTTACCTGTAGAGTCGATGGCTCCGCAAACAATGCCGGTTTCTGGGCCACTGGCGCAGAAAGTGACTGTCGCGCGCCAAAAGTGAAAAAAGCAAGCGAAGAGGCGGCCAGACTGCCAGAACCCGCAGAAGATGCAGATCCTCCATCTCAAGAGCTTGGCCAACAGGCCGCAGAGTAACACAAGTACACTGAGAAGTTAGAAGCCAGATTATACAAATATTTCTAATATAAATTTAGAAATGTTAGTTTTTACTGTGTTTGTTTTGGTTCTTGCAGTCGTAGTGTGACCATAGTCTTCCTTTCTACTTGATCCAGCGGGATCTTAACCTAAAATGCTAAATGCAAAATGGCTACACTGTGCAAAAGCTACCATATGTATGTAAGTTTACCTCTTTTTCTTAGTTTATCCTTGATAAATATTTCAGATCTGTGCCAAACATTTTCTCCGAGTGCTTTAATGAGTTGCAACGTTCTCGGCGCCTTGCAGGAAGTCATTACCGCCGGGAGGAAGAGGCATCTAGCTACATAGCTCTTGGTGGATGTAGATGTGGGTCCGCTTGTCTCGAATTTACAATCTCTGCCGCTTAACTTTCTCAATTGAAAATTGCATTTGAACGATGCTGATGCTGTTGCTGTTGCCGCTGCTGCGACTGAGATGCTGATGACGCGAATGCCAGCGATTTCCCTCGAATTTTCCGCCGCTGCGCTCCGCTGGAGCAGCTCTACACACACACTCTCCGGGGCTGGAAGTCGTTGCCATTTTACCGCCAGCCGTTGACCGAAAAAAGTGTGTCAAGTTTTCGACAAAGATCAAGTACATCTCAGATAGTACGTCAAATGTGTGTGTTGCTGGCTTGCCCGGAGCTGGTGCATCGGAGTGACTGCTGCATCCGCTGGCCAGGCCAGTTGCCATGACCAAAATGTTCTCAAAATCATTGCAATGCGGCTTAGATTTCGGTGCAATTTCGTAGTGAAAGTGCAGCGCCAGCAACTAGTTAGAAAGAAATGTGTGGCACTCCTTGGCAGCGGCGGCGGTAATTGGCGAGTGTTTGGTGTTTGGAGTCTTCTGATGGATCTAGATTGCCGGGTGAAGATTGCTGGCCAACTGCAGATTAGCCGAAACACTTGTGGGACGCCGAGTAAATCGCATTCTTGCTTGCCACCAGGCTCTCCTCCACCTCGGCTTAGTGGGTTACCGAAATCGTGTTGTGCCAATCTCGTGGGTGTCGTGGATGCTTCCTGGTTGCGACCCACTTTGCACCACGTTGACCCACTCGACTGGCAGCTGGCAGCTGGCAGTTATCCGGGTCTGGGTCAGAGAAAGGGAGAAGACATCTCACTTTTGCCACTGTCACTGCGCCATCATCGTCATCATCATCGGGTGCAATGGCACCTGACAGATGGCAGCTGCCAGCTGCCAGATGCCTGAGTCCCCCATCGAATAATAGGGTGCGCCGCGGGTTCAAAGCTCTCCAGTCGGCATAAAGTGAGCAAAGATTTAGCCAGTGTGACCATGGTTTATTTCGATTTAAAATAGTACTTTAAAACCGATAAAGCAAACAAACTAGAGTCAGGTGGGCTTTGAAATACCCGCTACATAAACCGATTCTAGGACCGAACACCATAGATTTTTATGTCAAAATACAATTTTCTTTCAGTCTCAACCAGCCAGACTAATTCAGTTTACTTCGGGACTCCAAGCTGAAAGGAACTGTGAATCGTAAAAAAAAAAAGGAAAAATGGAGACAAAGTAAGTATCTAAAGTGGTGAATTATTTTGAGTGGTTTCCTATTGATTTAATTTCAATTATTTCCCGAACTGCCAGCCAATCGCAGGTGCTGCCTGACCTACCAGCGACCATGGCTAATAGCAACAAATGGAACGACCCTCCGCGCGAAGAGCCGGAAGTGCTCCCGATGTATGGAGTCGTCCAGCCGCCATTAATTCCGCCACCGCATCGGCCGGGACGCCAGACCAACGTACTGCAATCGCTCAAGGCCTTGCTGAATGCCATCGCTCGGAAGCGCTGGGCGATTCATTTCCGGAATCCCGTGGACGCCAAGGCACTGGGTGTGCCCGAGTACCACAAGTTGATCAAGCGGCCCATGGACGTGGCCACGATCAGGAAGCGGCTGGCCAACAAATACTACTGCCAGGGGTCCGAGGCCATCGAAGACTTCACCCTGATCTTCGAGAACTGCTTAAAATTCAACAAGGAGGGCACTGACGTCCACAAGGCGGGCGTAGAGCTGAAGGCCTTCTTCCACCAGCGCCTGGCGCTGATAGATTTGAGCAATGAGGTGGAGGTGGAGGATACGCCCAAGCCTAAGGATACGCCCAAGCCTAAGGCTACGCCCAAGCCTAAGGATACGCCCAAGCCTAAGGATACGCCCAAGCCTAAGGCTACGCCCAAGCCTAAGGATACGCCCAAGCCTAAGGCTACGCCCAAGCCTAAGGATACGCCCAAGCCTAAGGCAACGCCCAAGCCTAAGGCTACGCCCAAGCCTAAGGATACGCCCAAGCCTAAGGCTACGCCCAAGCCTAAGGATACGCCCAAGCCTAAGGCTACGCCCAAGGGGAAGCAGTCGACTGAGGAGACTCAGCCTAAACACCGTCGACCGGTGATGTGCTACAAGGAGGTGGACAAGACGATCGAGCGGAGCCACTCCAAAGAGTTACTGAAGATAATGATGAAGTGGAAGCGCCGCCACATCACTTGGCCCTTCAAATGCACGGAGATGTGGCACATCATCAGCGATAATCCGGAGTACGACCATAGCCCCGAGAAGAGACTGGAATGGTCCAACCTGGAGGGTTACGTCAACTCGGACGACTTCAAAAGCTTCGACGGCTTCGTGGCCTTAGCTTGGAAGATGTTTTTGAACGGTCTGTGTTGTTTCCTGACGAAGAGCGAGGCCAGGTCAAGCATTTTGGAGACCATCTCGGTATTCTTTGATACGCTAGCCAGGTTCAGGGTGCTACTGAAGGATAGGAAGGCTTTGGCTCGCGTTGTGGTGGCCGAGGAGTTGACGAAGATGGAAGAAGCAGCGGCTGCGGAAGGTGGCAACAAAAATCCTTACGAGGGCTTAATCTTGGTCTCTAAAGCACCACCGCCGCCGCCTAAGCCACGTCCCCCGGTGATGTGCTACAAGGAGGTAGACAGGAGGATCGAGCTGAACCACTGCAAAACGTTACTCTTTATAATGAGGAAGAAGAAGCGCCTCAACATCACTTGGCCCTTCAATCGCTCTGAGATCTGGGAGACTTACTCATTAAATACCGACTACGACCACAGCCTGGAGAAGAGACTCGATTGGCCCATTCTGCAGGAGCGCCTCAACACGGGCAATTTCGAGAGCCTCGAAGAATTCGCTGCCCTGGTGTACCAGATGTTCCAGAACGGGCTGCGTTGCTTCCCGGAGGAAGGCTTGATCAAGGAGTGCATCATGGAGACCATCTCGGTGTTCGATGCTACGCTGGCCAGGTTCAAGGTGCTGGTGGAGGAGAGAAAGGACTTGGCTCGCGCTATGGTGGCCGAGGAGTTGGAGAAACGGGGCGGGGTGCTGCCTCAAGGCGCCAATTCTTTAAGTATTCTCCAGGAGCTTGATGACTGCTCTGAGCCCGATGCTTAACACCTGATTTAGTTAACTAACTACTGGACTTAATTCTTTATGCTGATGATCCATAAACTTCTAAATTCGATTTTGCAAGTGATATGATTTGATCTTAAATAAAGAAACAACTTCCAACTCAAAAATGATTACAATTTTATTCCCCAAATATCGGAGCAGTTAAAAGTATATATATTCTTGATCAGCATCACCAGCCGAGTCGATCTAGTCTGTCCTGTCTGTCGGTTTCTACGCAAACTGGTCTCTGTTTTTGAGCTATCTAAATTACCGAAGTTGTCCAACAGAGATTATCTCGACAAATATTGATAGTGACGGAATCAAATTTTAGTGAAATCAGGAATGGTCCATATATGTATAGTCTAGAGCCTACGCCTACACTTTAGAGATCACCAAAGATACATATATCTGTATCTGTCGAATTTGAATGTAAAAAAATGCTTGCATGCAAACTAAATACAATACATGTAGAAATAATGGAACACAAGCGTTCATTTTGACATGTTGAAATGGCGTAGAACTACTTCTTACACATCCATTTCTACACGAAAGTCCAAGGTAAAACATCCCCATTTCAATTTCAACATGTACACTGAGAGAAAGGCACTTGCCGATTCATCGCTCAATTTGCCAATTTACCTCAAAGAATGCGATTGAATTAAGCTTAAAGAAGAAAAGATGTTCAGTGTAGAAACAAGAACAAATTTAATTGGGATTAGCGGTGAGAAAAAAGATCAATGAAATTGTTATTGGCTAGCTCGGCCTCATCAGTATAGGACGGCGACACAAAGAGGAATGTGCAAAATTGTTTGTGTATAGCGCCGTGGGATCGGGAACCTTACCTGTGGGATGGGCTCACACAAAGCCTATGCTGTGGGGTTTTACATAAACAAATGTGAGGCTTGAGCATCACGGACATAGAGGAATGCATTCAGACCCCGTAAAGTACATTTAAAACTCTCTGCCATGATTTATTAATGTTAAAAATGTTTTTATTCTGGTTTCGGTGTATATCAATAAGTAAAATCATTGTAGTATATATCAACATATTTCAACTGTGTGTGTGTGTGTATGTGGGGGGGTTGGCCTAGCTCGGTACCCCCCGCTCGTTCCCCCCCATTTGCTTAATCACTAAAACATAAATAATTTAAGACTTAATGCACTAAAAGGCCGCTTGCCTCCCCTGCGGCGATTTACAAAAAAAATTTCTTCCCAAAACTCTTCTTCTTTTTCGCACAACAAATATTACACAGAAAAAAAAAGGTGACAAACAAAAAAAAAATACAAAATACTTTTGAATAATTTCAATCAATCAATAAAAAGGACTCTTCCTGACAGATACACACATAGTATATATAGTATAATTAATGTTTAGTATGGGGAATACGAGGGGTGGGGGGAAGAACCTGTGTGTGTGTGTTACAAACCATTAAATTTTGCACCCCTCAGTGTACGATTTATGTGTGGTCCTCCCCCCCCTTTTCCGCTTAGTATTACGGTTTAGAAAGCACTTGAAAGTCGCTGTTCACGACAAAGGCAACGTGGTGTTTGTTTTGGTTCACATAACTAACTGCTCCTGCTCCGGCGATCTCCTTCAGCAGCGTCCTCAGCTTTAGCATCTCCTCCTCCTTCTCCTCCGGCGAGGGAGTGTGTGACAAGTGTGTGTAAAGTTTGGCTGTTTTTTAACCGCTGCAATAAATGGAGAGTGGAAGGCTGTGAGTAAGCAAGGCAGTCGGGACAAGGAGGCAGGGAGTGTGAGTTGGGTGCAGCCTACTAGGGATGCTCAGGCAGAGGGGAGTTCTTGAACAGAGGAGAAGGAGAAAAGCAACCAGAGCAGGGGATAGAGAGAGGTCGAGCTGTTAGAGACAGAGAGCGAGCGAGCGAGCGAGACAACAGAGAGAGATGGGATGAAAAGTTGCTGGTCATCGGTTCACCTTACTTCGATCCTTCCTTTTCTTCCCTCTTCCTTCTTCCTCCTTCAACTCTTGTCACAGTGGCTTGTAGTTGTTGTGGTGTTGTTGTTGGTGATGTTGTTGTTGTAGTTGTGTTCGTTTTTTTTTTTCTACTTAAATGCAACTTGCAGCAGCATGCACAGGCACTTACTTTAGAAAGTCATTCATATTGATGTAATTTTTATAACTAAATAAAGAGAAATCACAAAAAGGCATTCGGTTAAAAAGGGGGAAACGAAAATAACACACAACACGAAAGGACAGGGAACAGAAACGAACAGAAAAGCACACAAATATGGTAAATGGTTAGGAGGAGACACACACAAAAGTGGAGACAAGTAATGGCCCTGTTCCACTGCAACATAATTTCGAAAATTGAATGTTAGTGGTTCCACTGCTCCATCTACATTCTAGAACAGCTGATCCGGCTTTGTTTACATTTACTTTTCATTTCAGGCTTTCTTTTGCGACGCTTGGACGACGTGGACACCGTGTCCTCTTCAAAGTTAACCGTCCCATTCAAGGACTTATTTATATCCATGCTTGGAGCTTTGAAAACTTGTAGATCAAAGAAATATTTTCCTGCCACAGGTTAAGGAGCATCGCATTATGCAGTGGCGACCACAAAATGTAGCTCTGGATGTAGTTTTCATTAATTTTTTTGTAAAAAAGACTCATAATTTCAAAAACAATAAGAAATTAGGGAAGGGTTAGTAGGTTTAGGGAAGGAACTTACGAAATATCGCTTAAGACTCGATATTTTTCGGTATTTTCTTTTAGTAAGTATAAAAACTTTCGGGGCGAATGGTTAATAGAGGGACCATCCACTTTGGATGGACCATTCTCCCTCATCCTCGAGAATGTAGCAGAATGTTGCAGTGGAACAGGACTATAAGGGATGAAAGCGCATACACATCGTAGTCGGATTGATTGTTTGTTCCCATTTAAAGCAATTTCGACAAAGAACATACAGAAACAATAACAAATAATTTCGATCAGAGTTCAAAATATCAAAGATCCCGGCCAGCACACGGCACCGAATTTGTGGGAAAGCTTTCGACAATCCTACCGGCGGTCAGGGTCATGCATGCATGCAGTTGGTTGTGGTTGGTGGTTAGTGGGTGAGCGTGGGCGTGGCCCGTGGTAGCGACCAGAACGCCCAGGTGGCGTACCTCTTGGCAGACGTGGTGCGCGAGTACGGGTTCTGCAGGATCTTCGGGTGCGTCTCCATGACGCGCAGCAGCAGGTTGTCCAGGTAGTCCTCCAGCTCCTTAACCCGCTGTCGCTGCAGCAGAGCCTCGTTCTCCATGCCATTGGCAATCAGCATTAGTTCCTGCAACCCCAAGAAGAGCGGATTTGATAAGTGGAGATGAGTTGAGAGAATATATAGAGACTTACCTCCCGGGACTTGCCCTCGTACTTCTTGGCCAGCTGAGCAGATATCTCCGAGCGGCGCTCGGCATGCGATCCGGACTTTTCGTGGCCAATGATGATGCGCTCCGTGGACTTGGGACTGGGCGAGTTGCTCTCTGAGAAGGAGAAAGGTCAGCGTTAGTACGGTAATACTTCTTATGAAAAGGACGCGCGGATGAGGAGCTCTGGCGGATGCAACAAAAACACAACGGGAAACGGAAACAGACAGGAAGTAAAGAGGAAACAAGAGGTGTGAGGACACGCGACAGATGGACAGCGTTGATTGGAAGTTAGCTTGGTTCGGTTTCGTGTGCGCTTCGCGATCCGCCAGCGCTCTTGCCGCTGCAGCCTCCCTGCCAGCCGCCGCCGGATGCGTTCGGAGAGGTCAGGACTAGAGGTTGTGGTTGTGCCTGGATTTGGATCGGTTTCGGTATCGGTATCGGTTCGGATCGGGTTCATCAGCTCACCTCGCTTGTTGCCGTACTTGAACTTGCCCAGCCGCTTCTCCCCGCCACCGCCGCCGTTCGTCTGGAACTCCTTGGGCGACTGCTCGGGCGTGAGAAAGTTGTGCTCCGGCTCAGCCAGTTGCTCCTCCGGCTCCTGTTCCTGCTTTAGCTCCTCCTTCTCCGTGGCCGGCTCTTCGAGGGAAGTGGAACGCGAAGTGGCAAAGCTGAGCAAGCGCTGGTCCTCCTCCCAGCGCTTGGTCTCACGCCGCCGCTGCTCCTCCAGCTGCTGGCGCTCCTTGGCCTCCTCCTCGAGCTCTCGCTGCAGAGCAGCCTCCTCCTCGTGCAGTCGCTGCTCGTTGAGACGCAGTTCCGCCTCCAGGCGAGCATCCTCCTCGGCGCGCTGTTGCCGGGCAGCCGCCTCCTCCTGCTCAGCTCTCAGATCTGGGATTATGCGCGGCTGCGGCTTGGGGCGAGCTGTGGGTGTGGGCGCCGGCTTCTCCGGCTCAAGGTCCAGCTCCTCCAGCTCCGGCTCATCGGCGAAGATGGCGGTGCTGTTGCGCTGCTCGTACTTGGCGAAGCTGGCGTTGAAGGTGTCGAAATTGCGGTGCTCCACGTCGGGTGAGAAGAGGGAGGAGGAGGTGGCTACGGGGGCAAAGGCAGGAGCGGAAGCTGGAGCGGGAGTAGGAGCAGGGACGGGCACTGGTGGCGGAGCTGCCCGCGGTGGCTGCTCTTCATCGTCATCATCGCTGTTCGAGCTGGAGCTGGACGAGGAGCTGGACGCACTGGCGGGCACTGGCGGCGGCTCCTCGACACTGGCGGGCAGTGGCACTCGTGCCTCCCAGCTGCGACGCTTCAGGGAGTCACTGCTCCCAATCTCCAGGTACTTGCCGCCGCCATACAACTTCGACGCCCACTCATCCTTGCCGCTATCCTTGGGCCTCTCTCGCTCTCTCTCCAGGGGCTGATCCTCCTGCTCCTGCTCCTGCGGAATGCGTGGCGGCTTCGAGGGAGGCGGCAGGGTGCTGGCGCTGGCGCTGGCACGGGCACGGACACTGAAATCGAGCTCAAGCTGTTCCATCTCGGCGTCGATGGGCGCGTCCTCATCGAGCGTCGCTGGCAAAACCGCTGGCTTACCTTTCCCATTGCCATTGCCCCCGCCGCCCACTCCGTTGCTCAGCAAGGGCGAGGGATGGCGCGGCGCAAAGTTGGGCGTTCCGCCGGATGCTGCTGGTGGCGGCGGCTGGAGGCCCGTCCGCTGGATGTTCAGGGAGCTGCCGGAGCTCTTGTGCGACAGGTTATCGAAGACAAACTCGTCCTCATCCTCGCTGATCACGCCGGGATCGGCCTCGCCCGCCCGCTGGCCGCCACGTCGCCGTCCACTGCCCCCGTTCTGGCCCCGGCCAGCGGAACTATTGGGCGTGCCCAGGCTGGCAAAGGAGCCGCCAAAGGAGCTGCTATCGTCGCCGCCCGCCTCCTGCTTCTTCTTGCTGCGAATGTGCAGCTTGGAGCTCAGCGAGCCGGCCAGCTTCTTGATGCTGCGCCTCTTCTCGCCGTTGCCAATGGACAGCAGGCTGCCGCCCACGGAGCTGGCCAGCTGGCCAATGGAAGACTTGTGCTTGTCCTTCTTGCTGAGGTCGGTCAGCGACCCCGATTTGACCACGAAGGCGATGCGCACCTCCAGTTCGCCGCGCTCCTTGTTCTTCTTCTCCTTGCCGGGCTTGCTCTCCAGCTTGAACCACTTGGCGCGCGGCCTGTCGTACACATCCATCTCGTTCAGGGGCAGCGAGGCCTGGCCGAGGAACTCGTCGATGCCCAGGTTGTTTCTGTGCAGGCAGGTCAGCGTCAGCTCCGCCCGATTGCCCTGATCGGGGATTTTTCTAGGAAAGGAAGACATGGAGAATTAGCACGGAACTTGAAGCCCAAGACTGAGCTGAAGACTCACAGTTCGCACTCCTCATTCCAGTTGACGCTCGTCTCGGCCTTGTCCTTGACGGACGTCTGGTACTTTTCCTTGCCCAGGGCAATGGTGACGAAGCAGTTGTTGGTGCCATTCTTGCCCTTGGTCAGCAGACCCCGCGCCCGCTGCACTGTAACGAAGAATGTAAAATGAGTAAAAAGAGTAAGGAGAAAGTAAAACTAAACCTAAACTTAGTAAAACAGAAACTTCAAATCCAAAGCATAAGTTTCATAATACAATGGTTACATTGCATATCTTATAGCCCCCCCATTCCACTGCAACATATTTTGGATAATTGAATGTAGGTGATTCCACTGCTCTATCTACATTCTTGGGCGAATGGTGAATGGGACGAACAGCTGAAACGCCTTTGCTTACATTTGATTTGCGACGGCTTTCATCATAGCGCTTTCTTTTGCGACGTTTGGGCGACATGGACACCGTGTCATTTTCAAAGTTAACCGTCCCATTCAAGGACATATTAATATCCATGCTTGGGCCTTTAAAATCTTGTATATCAAAGAAATATTTTACTGTCACAGGTTAAGAAGCATCGCATTAAGCAATGGAGGCCACGAAATGCTTTCATTCATCTTTTTGTCAAAAATATTCATAATTTCAAAAACAAACGAAATTAGGGAAGCATTAGAAGGTTTAGGGAAGGAACTTACGAAATATCGCTTAAGAATTGATATTTTTCGGTATTTTTTTGTAGTATTTCTATAAACCATCGGGGCGAATGGTTAATAGAGAGACCGTCCATTTTGGATGGACCATTCTCCCTCATCCTCAAGAATGTAAAAGAATGTTGCAGTGGAAAAGAGCTATTAAATGTGCGACTGTCACTTTTGTATTACCTCGTTAAGAGAGGTTTATGTTTGATTTAAAAATAACGTTCATAAATGAAAAGGTAGATTATTTTACTATGGTTTGAGTTTATTTTGATTTACTCGCCACATTTTCAAACCATTTTTCTATGGTTTGAGTTTATTTTTAATTACTCGGCACATTTTCAAGCTAAAGTCAAACCAGACTTATATATTTTATATCGGTCGCAATGCATTGTTTTCCACAAATAATTTTGAAACGACAAGTCTTGGAGACTTTTTTTGAGATTTTCTCTTAAAAAACAAATAGTACTGGTAAAATTCGAGATCGGGCAAAGAAACACTTTAGAAAATGTTAATTTTTGTCATAATTTTGTCCACTTTATACCTTTGCCATCCTGGAAATGCCCCTATCTGGAGCAGGCCCTAAATCATCAACTCATCGTTTGGCTAATGAGTTCGGCAAATCGGAGACAGAGAAAGACAAGCGATTTATGTGAAGGCCATGCATTTATGTATCTGGAGGAGTCGGCAAACAATGCTGAGACTGAGACTTAGACTGAGACTGGGACTGGGGCTGGGTCTTGAGCTTGCGGAGAGAGCCCGCCGAATTGCGGTTGCGTGGTTGGCTTCGTCGTGGTGATGGCTTTCATATCTGCGCCGGATGCTTTTGTCGGGGCTCGAGGTCACGAGGCGCTCGAGTGAAACACGAAATTTGCTTTTGGGGTCCGCCTGTGTAGTCCAGCACCGACCGCGAATTTGGGAAGTGATTCACCCGACCGACTGGCGACAATCGCTGGCTTAGATTTGCTTTTCGCTTTTCTTTTTTTTTCGGTTTTTTTTTCGCAGAGACCTCGTCGGCAGCTCCGATTCCAGCTCCACACACAGCTGCCGGAAATGGATATGGAAATGGGAATGGAAGTGACACCGAAGACACCGATGCGTCCGAAATTAAGTCATCACAGAGAGTCGAGTCGAAACGTTCTATTTTTGGGGGTTTCCTGAACGGAGTTCATTCCCCTGCCACCCACCAGATGTGGAATGTGGCGGGAAGAAGCTCCCACCGGGTTCGATTTTCGATTATTCAAGTGTGATGGTGTAATCCCCGAGGGAAACCGCGCGCGGCAGGGTTTCGTAATGTAAAAAAAAAAAGAGCTGGCAAAGCAGAAGCAATTACCGGGCATAAACAATACGGACACATAAAGTGAAAAGCGTTGTCAACGAAAGGCGGTGAAAATCGGTCACGAGGAGAGAAAGAAAACCGGGAAAGCACCCACAGAGAGAGAGGGAGAGGGTGATAGACAATGCTTGCTGCAGATTTCTGCATCTTTTTCGGTCTCAGTTTCATTTTGTGTTTTCCTTCGCGGTGGGCGTCTCATAATTATTATCGCATTAACAGTTTTTCAGTTTTTCCCGCCTTTCCACCATTTCCCCCCCTTTCTACAGCCAATTTGGGAAGAGTTTACTTTCCGCTGCTCACCTTTTTCCCGTTTTTCTACCATTTTACTGTCCCCTTAATTGAGGCTAAAGACGGGCCTCAAAGCCCAAGGCCCAGCGGCTAATATCGATGATCCAGCTCCAGCTCCATCTTTTGACCTCTTCCATGCCACCTGCTCATCCCATGCTCATCTCATCGCTTTGCCTTGCTTTTCTTTGGCTAATGAATGGATCGATGGGAAGATGGATGGATGGATGGCTCCGAGTTGGCTGTCAATGACCCGCCCCGGCAATTTCGTGCAGCGGTTCAGCGGACGACGCGAGACATGCAGATCGATGGATGGTTTCCTCTGGAGTCGATTCGAGTGCCCTGCAAGTTCCCCTCCCTTTTCCTTGCCATAAATACATACAGATGTGTCTGTCTGCATGGATGGGCGCCCCAAAATAGAAATGCCAAATGCTAAATGGCAAAAGGCAAGGAGAAACATGGCGAGCAGCGCCAAAAACAAAAACCAAAAAACAAAATTCGAAAAAAAAAAAGCAAACATCAATGGTTTGAGGGGGGAGGGGAACGTGTGGGACGGTAGAGGGGGCGGCGATCCACCGACGGCGAAACCGTTAAGTTGGTCCGCTTTTATGGCCGCCACTCAAAACTAATGCCCGCACAGTGGAGCAAGTCCAACGCATTCCCCACACTTTACAAACTGATTTTTTAAGCTTCAGTTAAACCAAACCTGGTCGTTAAAACATTTAAATCAATGGATAAAATAACACTGTTCAAATGAAGCAAAGGGTTGTCATGATCAAGTCATTTCTGTTAGTTCCTCGCAAGAAAAATACGTATTTGTTGTTAACTCTCAGTTATCTGTTCGATAACCATTAACTGAAAGAACTCATTTATATATCTCAGCCAAACTTGAGAATACACCAAGGAGCTATGAAAACTTGTTCTTAAGCTTCAAACTTATGCACCGGTTAAGCAGGTCGATAAAACATTTAAATCAAAGGTTAAACTTATAAAAGAAGACTGTTCGAGTTAAGCAAAGTGGTGCCATGATCAAGTCTCTGCTGTTACGTTTCTCAAAAGAAAAATACGTATTTTCTGTTAACTCTTAGTTATCTGTCCGATAACTATTAACTGAAAGAACTCATTGATATATCTCAATTTCAAACTTAACCACCGGTTAAGCTGGTCGTTAAAATATTTAAATATAAGTTTAAAAGAATAAAAGAAATCCTTAGAGTTAAAGTCAACTCTCTATTAACTCTCATATATCTCTCCGAGAACTAAGAACTGAATGAACTAATGGATATATTATTATATTAAACTGAAAGAACTAATGGATACATTACACCCAAGATTGAAAACTTACAGCTAGGAAATCAGTTTTCATAACTCCTTAATGTTTTGTGTAGCACATTGACACATTCTTTATCCTTTAGACCCACTGTACGAATTGTTGCGCATTTAATTTTTGCTTTTGGGTAAAAGGGTGCTTCGATCTGTACACACCGAGAGAAAGGCGATAAAATCACTGCCAAAACAGAAGCCCAACACACTCTCAACATTTTTTGCACTTTTCCCATTTCAATTTCGATTCAATCACGTGCTGAACGGGCTTTGGGAAAGGGGAATGGGGATCTAATTGGGGGTTTGACGAGAGCAAACAGAAGCAGTCAGGAGGGCGTACAGAGAAGGTGATTCAATGGCACAAAGACCCTGCTGATTCAATGAATAGATCTTCAGACTCGCGCAATTATCTATAACAACATGTAGTGACAATAAAGCCCATCCATATCTTGGCGAGGTAAGGATCGGCGCGGGTGTTATTATTACTCAGCGCCGCTCTGAGCTCCAGAGCCAGGTGAGTCACCTGTTGTCAGCATTCCAGCGCGTGGCCCAATTCAGAAGCCGAAAATAACGGTCGTCTGCGATATCAAAAAGAGAAATTTCTCGGTCGGGCACAGTGGCAATCGAACTGTTTATCGATGCTGATCGGATTCTATGTGAGGGAAAGGTCTCGGATAGAAACTATACTAATTTTACATGAATTCTCTACTCTTGAGTATTAAAAAAATATTAATTAGATGCTTATTAATTTGATACTAAGAAACTATACTAGTCTGCATCAATACTTGAGAACAATCACTAGATTCCAGCTAACGCGATATGTTATCGAATTTTCGATGTAGATTCGTATAAAAATAATACTCGAAAATACACAATTGAAACTATAGAGTATAAGAACTATACTATTGAGTATAAAATTGATAATATGAAGTATAAAATCTATACTAATAAACTCGTTATTCTCCTTTTTCTGTAGAAAGGTTAAACCTTTTGCTTTTATTTTTGGGTGTAGTTCCAGCGTTAACCAAATGGCCCTGAATAACTTTTACAATATGTTTGCAAATCGTTTTGTTTAAAGCTGCAGACCCAGCACAGATTTAGCTAGAAACTGAGCCTGACAGAAGAGTTGTGTCACGTAGGCCGCACTTTGCTGCTAAATGATTCAATCTCCCCTCTTTTACGCTCAATTATAGCTAATAGCTTCCACAAACAGAGAGAATGCGAGGGGAGACAAACGAGCGGCTGACTGCACCTTTATTTTCCGTTTTATGTGACCCCAGGCGGTAACAATAGAATGGACATCAATAGCAATCGACAACTGTCGTCGCATTTCGTTGACCTTTTTAGCTTGTCTGCGTGTTTCTGTGCCTGTATCTGCAGCTGTGTGTGAGGTCAACTTTCGGGTTAATTAATTTCAATGAAATCATTTCCCCGTTGCCCGCCCTGGCAACGATGCACCGCATCAAATTCCCTCGCAGGTGAGCTTAGGATTTTCCTAATTTTCCACGGAGAAACCGGGAGTCACCGGGAAAAGAAGGAGATCACCACCGGCCTCGGCGATTATTCCTGAGCAGAGGCATTGTCTGTGTGAGGGGCTTAATTGGTCAATGGCAAAGCGGAAAGGGAAAAGAGAGGCAACCCATTTCCAGTGCTGCAGCAGCTATCATAAAAGCTTCTTATAATGGATGCGGAGTAGAGGCCGTGTAGAATTCCCAGCACGCACTTTTCGAGACTCGGTTTCTTCGTGTTCCACTTTTTGTGCTTCTTTTATATATGTTTTTTTCGGGGGCGTGGCAGAATGCCAGAGTGTACACACAGACTGCGCCCCGAGGCCATTGCTCCTTGGGGCATCCAACCACGCATGCTAATGAGCCACTTGCTGCGACTGCGCCTCCCTGGCCATTCTCTTGTGCCCATTTTCGGTTCTTGCAGAGCAGAGAGTTCAGTTTTTTTTTGGACTGCCTAACCAAGCCACAACTGGGAGATGTCTCAATCGAGAGAGCGAGTGCTGCAAGCAAGGGCCGGGGATCAGGGTTCAGGGTTCAGGGTTCGGGTATCATGAGCACTTGGCACGTGCTTCAACCGGGGGTCAAACTCAGTCAGATCCCGTTTGATGAAAAGCATTAGCCACAATTAATGCCGCAACTGCAACATCGGGCCATGTTATGTGTGCGCGCGGATCGTGCGAAAATGCGATGTATGCGATAAGCGAGGAGGCAAGGAGGCAATGAGGCAAATAGGCGGCCGGCGATCAAAGTAAACGGTCTATCAATGGATCCACAATCCGCCGCCAACTATCCCACAGCGGATGGATCATTGTTATGCATAAACAATTTTCTTTCTTGCGCGCATTGAACCCACGAAGCCGTGCGATTTTGAAATGGAAAATAGAAGAAGCGCAGCGTAGCAAAGCAGAGTTTTTCCCAAAAGAAAGACAATTAGGCATTAGGCAAGGCATCTGTTTATCATTGCATGTTTTGAAAGAATCCCATGCCTAGCATGAATATTCAGCAGGAAAGTTGGGGCCCAAGACAGGGATGGCCAGTCGGAGGAGCACCAAGAATGTGGCCAGCAGAACTGGACCTGGAAAATAATCAATTGCAGAGGAGAGAAGCACCAATCGGAGTTCCAGACGGAAGAGGAAAGATCAAATCCCATGCCAGACCTGTTTTTTCTTCTCCGTTTCGGTTCGGTTCGGTTCTATTCTGGTGCTTCCCCTCCTTCTTGGCCACTTTTCCTCCATGTCACCAAGTCCACTCATCGCCCGGACGGCATGGCTAAATGGGTCGGGCAATGGAACGTAACTGTTTCGCATAAGTGCATCGACAGCGCCGCATTAAAACGGTCCCAAACAGATGCAGGTAATAATACGCCGTGAGCGCTGGAGCAAGAGCCAGAGACACCTGGTACGGGGCATAATCTCAAGACGCATGACCAAAGCGCACCCGATTTGGGTCTTATCGCACTGATTTCAATTTAAAACAGTGCAAAATATATTATGTACAAGTCATAGAAGCAGCGCAGCTGTGTGCTTTCTGTTATAATTTTTATGTTTACAAAACTTTCCATAAAAATTGTATTTTGGACTTAATTTTATTAACAATCCGATCTGATTAGATATAACATTATTTTCCAATCCCTAAAGTTTTTTGTTTTTAATTTTCCTAATAGCAATATTGTCAATAAAAGTTTTTCTTGGGAAAACAGCTCTGTAGGAGTATTTCGATATGGCTTTTTGTGTACAATTTACAGTACACAATAAAACTTGAATGAATAAACGTAAAGTTTACTTTATATTAAATGTTTACAACGTAAGTTTATAGGATTTTATGTCTTCTATATCTCGAAGTTCTCACTAAATATAAGTTTTGTGTCTGAGTTATAGTCTTCTCAATAGAGGTGGAGAAACATCGATGTTTTTGAAATGCTTAGAAGCATCGATGTTTTGTGGGGAAACATCGATGTCTTTGTCACATCACAAAAGTAAGGAAAAACAATTTTAATTTATGTTATGTTTTTTTTCAGTTTTCTTGAAAACATCGATGTTTCATCGATGTTTTTTATTTAAACATCGAAAAACATCGATGTCTGCAAACATCGATGTTTCTCCACCTCTACTTCTCAAGGGAAATTCTTCCAAAGGGATTACTTCTCCTTACAGGGTGTTTACTGTGCCGACACCTTTCGTTATCGATAATTGCTCTCTGTGTGCTTGTGTGTGTGTGTGTGTGTGTGTGTGCAACCGCATTAAAATGTGTTGCAAAACCAAACTTAAACCAAAACCAAAATGGAAATGAAAAGGAAAATTCATTTGTTTGTTTGTTTGGTTTGCTTGAATGGCCGCGCATTTGCAGCGCATTTTCATTGCACAATTTCCCGCCGTGGAATTTTCAGGTGTGTCTGTGTGCCTGCCAAGAATTTACGGCTAAAAATAAGGCACGCAATTGGTAAACTTTCAGGGTGGAGTTTTTCTGCCTGCCTGCGGAAAAGTTTCCGAACAACAAGCAAAAAGAAATGTAAAATCCAGGTGTTGGCAGGGTGGGGGAGTGGGGGAGTGATGATCTAACGCACCCAAAAGAAACTACCGACAATTGCGGCGAAAACAGCTGTTTCCGAAGAGCTTGCGCTCATCTCATCAAGTGCAAATATTGACAGCGAGCTATAGCTCCAAAGGGGTGTGTGTGTGCGTGTGCGTGTGGCTGTCAGACAGGCAAACAAGGCGGGAGACGCGGCGAATTTGGGAGAGAGCGCGACGCTTTGTCGGATTTATTTGCTCTTCGCCGTGACGTCAACGGCTCTTAATCGCTGAAATTATAAAACATTGTTTTATTCTGTGCGCTGTGCTGTGCAAATATGCAAAATAAAGCCAGAGCTGGGCCATAATGAGCCGAGAAGAACCAGGGGAGAAGTAGAAGGCGATTGCCGGGCAAGTTCAAGGTGGAAAGGCAGAATTGAATCTATCTTTGAAGCCCGTCTTTATCTTCTTTTGATTCGAATGCTTTGCCAACAATTTGTGACTCATTTACTCAGCCCATTAATACGCACACAAACTTAGGAAATGTGCACTTGTAGTTAATTGCTCGATATTTGTTTTCATAATTGCCAACTGGGAGAGAGAAGCAGAGGGACAGGGAGCGAGCTAGAACTGGCTCTTTGTGTTTTGTCACGAACATAGCTCGAATATTTACGCGAATTGCGAATTGCGAATTGTGATTTTGTGATTTCTCATTGACATTCGGCCCTGAGAACAACAATGGAAAACGTAGAAACGTAAACAAGAATGCGATGGGCGATGGGCGCTGGTGGACCTTAAATGGATAATGGAACGCGCAGCGCCCAGTTGGCAAAGAATTTACTAGCGGTGAGTAAGCTGGCTGCGCGAAATTATCTTATCGGACCTATCATTCCAGTCTGATAGGAAAGGCGCAATCACGGAATACAAGTAAAACAAAAAAAAACAGGGATAGGGACAGAGGCAAAGACGGCTGCGGAGGCGGGTGAAAAAGTGAAATTTTCAAAAAGAGACACGGAAACAACAACAAAACAAACGACTTAACTGTTGCCTCTGTCATGACAATATTTTAAGCACACACACACACCTCAAATGCAACACAAGCACTCACACACCTCCACACGCACACGGAAAACAAGTTTAATTTTTAATGCGATTTATTTGCCATACAAATACCAATACAAAACCCGGAGAGGCCGCCACAAAAAGATCTCGCTAACGGGTGCCCCTGTCGCTCCCACTTACCCGTTACACTGCAGTGCGTCGGACTCCACATGTCACCCTGTATCCCTCGGATCTCGTTCCTGCTCTCTCGAAGGTCCTGTCTTCGCTACTGTCTCGCTCCTTGCCTTGGTTTTTGTCAGAGTGTCCTCGATTCGGTTTCTGTTTTCGTGTCCCACTTCAACACCGCGCACACTGTGTCTTTCCGTTTCTACTGCCAATCACGCGCGCCGCGAAACCGTGTAAAAGCTGCAAGTCCGCTCGAAGAGTGTAAAAAAAAGGAGAAAGGCAGAGCGACTGTCTTTGAAATTTGTGTTTGTCGAAGTGGGGCTTTCAGTTTATAATGCTGAAACTCGCCAGAACATTTTGGGGATTTTGTCCGCCACGACGACAGGTCACACTTAGGTGAACAACATCGTTGCAAACTACGTAAGTGGAAACGTAACGTTGACGTATGCGAACAAAACGTAACAGTTTTCCGTCAGTTTTTTAGAAAATTACCCAACAGTGAGCAAACCTATAAGAATCCCCCATAAAAAAGCTGTCTGAAGAAAATATATAAGCTTTTCATTTTCACTGCTTCAAACATAAGCCACATACATAAGCTGGTCACACTTAAATGCTGCAAGCATCGATAGTACTTATCGAGAATATAGAAATCGATATATTGACACATTTTGCACACAGTGATGTCATTTTTTCTCTGACCAAAAAAAGCTGGATTGACAAAATAAAACATCTAAAAAAAGCGGAATTCCAGGGAGAAAAGCTAAGAAATAAACGGATTTTTTGAATATTATTTTTTAAAGAAAAGAAACAAGAAATGGAAAAAGACACAACCAAAATGAAAACAAATTAAATTCATAGATATAATATTAAATAGTTGTAATGTGTAGTTGAACGGACGTCACTCTATGTTCGATGTATGGGAAGCCAAAACATTAAAGCGCTCTCTTGAAAAGTGCCATTTTCAAAGTGGATCTACACGATTAATCTCAAAATCTACTTGACCAATCGTTTTGAAATTTTGCACACAGCTTCTGCAACTAATTTTCCAGGTATCACCGTCGAAGTTTATTTAATTTTATTTTGTATTGTATTTTTTATTTAACAATTAAACTTTTTTTTTAGTCAGGAATTGAATTTTTGACTTTAAACTTTCATGAAAAATCGAAAAAAATAGATTAAAAAAAAAAACTTGCTTCCATGAAACCGCTGTCCATTTCATTGCTGTAAATATTTCCCTTCAAAAGAGGAGATTTGGGCGTAGAAAGAATTCGTAGTAAAAAACACCTTATTGCTGAAAATCTTAAGAAAGCCAAGCAAAAATTACCTAAATATTACACAAAATTCTACATACACCAAAAATATACTAAGTCAACCACACAACAACTCGCTGTTGCGACTCTTTCCTGTCTCTTTCTACCACATGCACAGCTTATGGGGGGAAAAGTCGGTGTTGCAATTTAATATACTTAAAATAGCGTTTAATGTTTCAACGCTTTTCGATTTTAACGGATTTACTTGGCTGAAAACTCGACCTTTTGTTTGTAAGCCTCTTTTGGCTCCGTCAATTTACATATGTATTTTCCTTGGATTTACAAATGAATTTCACAATTTTAGCGATGTAAGACGCTCAAATTATGGTGTGGACTTTTGAGGGAAATTATTCGATAGAGGTAAATATGGATACTGTTCCGAAAGAAATACATTTTTACCATTTCAATCGTCAAGCTCATTTAAAACAGCATTTATAATGTAGTAAAAGTAAAATTGCTATATTTTCTAAAAAAGCTGAAATTCTCTCTGCCTGCTGTTTTCAAATCTTTCCCGCAATCACACTTCAAAAAAAGCCGAATTTGACGGGAAAAAAGCGGAAATGACATCACTGTTTCCAGATCGAGCGAGCGCGTCAAAAAATTAAAATAAACGTCTGTTTTAGGTCTGAATTTCCAGTTGTGTGTGTCCCCCCTCTAGTATAATTTAATCCAACATGGAACCGATGACCTTGGGCAGTCCGGTGAACAGCCCCGGCTCGAACCAGAGCCAGTACTTGCCGCCATTCCTCATGGGCGATCCTCAGGCCTTGACGCCGCACAAGAACACGCTCTCGCCAAAACCGGGGCGCTACAATGTGAGCTTCGGTAAGTGCACCACAGAGTTAGCTCCAACAAATAGAGGCTAAAGCCAGGATTATCTCCTCCCCGAAAATAGCCACATCCCCCGGCGGCGGCAGCCCGCACGAGTTCAATCGTTCCGCGCTGAACAGCCGGACGCTCTTCGGGGCAGGAGGCGGTGCCGGTGGCCTCGGACACAATGCCTCTGGCGTTGCTGTCAACGCCAACACTTCGCACTCGGCCACGCATAGTCACCAGGTGGGACCGCCGACGCAGGGCCTGTTCGACTCGCTGCGGGAGCCCGTCTCCACGCCCCAGAGGAACCATTTGAGCCTGCTGCAGCTGCAGTCGCCCAATCAGAGCCTAGGGCCGAACCAGAGCTATCAGAGCAGCTATCACACGAACGACTCGTTCGCACCCGGGGCCCCCAACGCCATCAATGCCTCCATGCGGGCCCTGTGCTCGCCGCTAGGAGCAACTGCCTCGCCGTTGGGCTCGTCTTTGGCCGCCGCCAATGGCAATACGCGCGTGGCCGACTTTTGGGTCACGATCTTTGGATTCTCGCCCGGGGCCAGCTCCATGGTGCTGCAGCACTTCACGCTCTGCGGCACCATTGTGGACGTGGTGCATGCGCCGCAGAACGGCAACTGGATGCATGTGCGCTTCTCGTCGCGCATCGAGAGCGACAAGGCGCTGAACTACAACCACAAGGTGATAGCCGGCAACGTGATGGTGGGCGTGACGCGGTGCACGGAGCGTTCGGTGATTGACAAGGAGAACAGCAATGCGCTGGCCAACCAGGACACGGCCAGTCCGGCACCCAGCTCGCCAGCCATCCGCCCGTTCGCCCAGCAGTCGTACAAGCTGGCCCAGAAGAGCAGCGCCGTGTCGCCCAGCAAGGATGTGCCGCAGAAGAGCTCCGGGCTGATGGACAAGGCCATGGACCTCATCTTTGGCTGGTGAGGCGAAGGAAGGAGACGGCTCGGGTGTTCCGGCTACTTATTTAATAATCATCATCGTGCATCCTATCCAGCATACATACATACATTAAAAAGAGATATAATAGCAATAGCAATAGCAAAAGAAGTCAAAGGGGGTTCCGTTTTCCACTCTTTCCACTCTGCTCCGCTCAGCTCCTCTATTTGGGCTCCAGATGCGCCGTCTCCAGGTTCTTCATCTTGGGATAGCTGATGGAGCGGCTGTCCAGCTTGGACTGGGCCCAGAGGATTAGCTTGAGCAGGAACATCATTTTGGGCGTGGAGTCCTCGCTGTGCTCACACCGCAGGATGGCCGAATTGAGCTCGGAGGCGATCTTCTGGCGATACGACTGCTCCAGCAGGTCGGCAAAGGGGCTCTCCTGTGGCTTCTCAAAGGCCAGCAGCGCCAAAGTGCGCTCCAGCTCGAACATGGCCTCCTCGCCGGACTCGGACAGCTTGGTCTGGGCAAAGGACAGCGCCTCCTCCACCTTGCCGGCGCGAATCAGCTCGATGAGCTGCAGCTGCTGCAGGTGAAAGAACAGGTAGCGATTGTTGCCCAGCAGCTCGGGATGCAGCTGGTTCACCAACTGCGTGGCCTCCTCAACCCGTCCCGCCTGCACGGCCTCGCGGATGAGGATGCGCTCGTCCAGGCTGCTCAGCTCCACGCTCGGCTCCAGGTCGGCCTCGTGCTGGAACTTTTCGGCGGCTTCCTTGAAGCCCTCTGCGGAGGCAGAGAGGATTACAGGATTACAGGATTACAGATTACAGAATGCAGCAAACCAGTGACTAACCTGTGACCAAGTAGTTCATGATCAGGCGATTCATGTCCGCCTGCTTGAAGGGAAACTGCTCCAGGCGCTGCAGCCACTCCTCCTTGCTGATGGCCTCCGCTTTCTCGTTGTAGCTCATTTTCTTGTTCTTCCGTATCTTGCCAATCTTGAGGCCGTTCCGCGACTCCGTCTGTCTGCTGCCGAAAGCTGGGCTCCTGTTGCTTGTCCCGGCTGTGTGCTCTGAGCTGCTGTGTGGTGTTTACTTTAATGTTTACTTGCCCTGCGCTCTCTGCAGAAATGACGCTGGGAATTTTCTTTTCTTCGGTTACACACACACGCACGCACACTCACACACGGACGCAGCGCAGCGCAAAACAAAAGAAAAGCACCTATCGCGCATGTCTGGCAACGCTGCGGTAACTATCGGGTGGCTGCGAGTGCTGCGCGCTTAGCTTTTCTTTTTTTTTAGATATATGTAGCTATTAAAAACTAGAAATGAAATATATTTGTTTAAGAAATCGATTTTCCTCCAGGTTTCTTTTGAATTTAGCCAATAATGCTAGTTCTTTGAGAACAGTACCAATGCTAGTTTGACAAAAATGCAGCTTTTCAAAGAAAACAGGATCCCCCTTTGGAAAAAAGGTCCTCACCAGACCTTCCCAGCATTTCAAATGAGTACAAGAACATCCTCTCTCCTTTGCTGTAGCTATTAAAAGCTAGAAATAAAATATATTTGTTTAAGAAATCGATTTCCCGCAGGTTTCTTTTGAATTTAGCCAATAATGCTAGTTCTTTGAGAACAGTACCAATGCTAGTTTGACAAAAATTCTGCTTTTTGAAGAAAACAGAAACAGAAAACAGAAAACAAGACCTTTGGAAAAAATGTCCTCACCAGACATACCTAATGTGGAATTAGGCCAATCCCTATGCCCCGAGTTAATCAAATAACCCTTCCCAGCATTACAAATGAGTACAAGAACATCCTCTCTCCTTTGCTGACCTAAATTTATTGAATACGAATACTCTGTGTTCACCCCGTGCCCACATTGGCAACTCTGCAAACCCCTCTCGGCTCCAAACGCCCACGCCGCCCCTTAGCCCCCTCAGCCACGGCCACCGCCGCGGAAGAGGGGCGCCAGCAGGCGCTGTCAGCCTCAGTTCTTCCGGTTGCCCCGGCGACGCATGGAGGCGGTGCACTTGGGGCAGTACCACTTCCCCTTCGGCGGCTGCGTGATGCCCACGCAGGGGTAGTGGAACCACTCGTAGGGACAGGCGTCGTTGTCGCAGGCCACCATGTCGCCGTACGACACCTGGTTGCAGGTGCAGTAGCGCGGCTCGTTGGGATCGTACGACCACTCGCCCTCGTTCGTCTGCTCCACCACCAGTCCGTTCTCGCCGATCGTCAGGCTGGCGCCGGGGGCCAGTGCCGCGGTGGGCAACGTCATGCCAGCCATGCCGACGGGCACGCTTCCGGCAGCCACATTGGCGGCGGGGTTGCCCGCCAACTGTCCAACTGCTCCGGGCGCTGTCATTGCGAGCGAGCCGTGCCCAGCCAGACCAGCGGCCGAGAGATTCGTGGAGACCGCAGCTGCAGCTGCTGCCGCTGCCGCCGTGGAGATCATGTCCACCGACTCCACGCTCATCGCGGAGGCGGTCGAAGAGGCGATGGAGTTGATGCCGGAAGGCGGGGCGCCCAGCGTCTGCACGGCCAAGGACGTGGGCAGCGGCAGGGCCGTGCTTAGCTTCTTCTTTTGCTTCTTCTCCTGGTGGTGACCGCCGTGCCCGCTGTGGCTGCTGCTGCTGCTGTGCCCGTGGCCATGTCCATGCCCGTGGCCATGCCCGTGTCCGTGCCCACCGTGACTGGTGTGGTGCGTCTGGGAGTGATGGGAGTGGTGCGAACTGCCGGCGGCTCCGGTGGCGACGCTGGTGGCGAGAGCTGTTCCGGCCGCCGCTGCGCCCGGCTGCTGCAAGCCGCCTTGGCTCGCCTGTGACCAGAACTCGGCCGTAGTTCCAGCCGCTCCGTGGATGGCCTCGTAGCTGGCCTTGAGACTGGCCGTTCGGCGGCCCTGCTGCATCTGCTGGGTGGCCACGATCGCTTGGCTGGCTGCCGCCGCAATGGCACTGGAGGCGGCGGCTCCGCCGCCCAGCTGCTGCAGATTGTAGGTGACCGTGGCGTTGCCGGCAGTCGCGTGTCCTCCATGTCCATGACCTCCTGTGGCTGCTGTGGCAACCGGTGCCGTGGAACCACCCACAGATTGTCCCTGAGCCTGTACGGCTGCCGCGGAACTGGTGAGCACGCTGTGGGCCATGTTCGAGGGCAGTTGGCGCACCACCGATCCAGGAGCTCCGGTCAGGGAAGTGCTGGCCAGGCTGCCAGCGCCGCCAGCAATTCCCACATTCACGCCCACGGGCACCGGCAGGGTGAGGTGCGTGGTGGTTATGTTGGCCACATGATTGGCTGCCGCCTGGGCCTGAGCATTGGTGACGCTAGCTACAGCGGCGGCAACTGCTGCTGCTGCTGCCGCCGCCGATGTGGCGGACGCAATGGAAGATCCCGATGCGGCCGGAGGGCCGGCACCGACAACGGGGAGTGAGTGATTGAGATTGGCGCGCTTCTCCTGAACGGGCACTGTGCAGATGGTCTCGCGTCTCTTCTCCAGCTTGCGGTGCCGTTGGCTGGCACTGATCTGGGCAGCCGAGATGCTGGCAAGGGCTCCGGCGCTGGTCAGGGCCATCACGGTGGAGCCAGTGGCGGCGACCGAGGCCGAGACGTGGCCGGAGGGGGTGTTAACCAGGCTGTTGGCCGAACTGGTGCCGTAGTAGCGGTTCTCCTTCTGATTCATGCTCAGCAGCAGGGCTGTGGCTGCCGTGGAGTTGCCGTCCAGCTCCAGGGAGCGACGCTCGAGGATCTCGGTGATGCCGTTGTTGTCCGCCTCCAGCTCGCACTTGAACTTGAAGAGCTCGCTGTCCAGCCGCCGCAGATAGCGCTCGACCAGCTCGTGGATCTGAGTGGCTATGGCCACCTTCTCGTCGGCATCCTCCATCACCTTGAAGTACTCGCCGCGCAGGCTGTGGAACTCTGTGTCCATGGACTCGTGCTGCAGCTCGTCGCGCTTGCACTGCTTGAAGAAGAGATGCGCCTTCTTGTCCAGCGAGTCCATGTTGTCTAAAGATTATTTGGAATGGTAAAGAGGGTGAAACCATCGGAGATTGTCTAGGGAGGACTCACTCTGCACTGCCAGATCGAGCTCGCGCATCTCCGTGAAGCGGTCGCGCAGCTCCTGCGGCAGGTGCTCGATCATTTCCAGGTAGTCTTCCAGGTAGAGCATGTTCGATGTGTGTACTGTTGGCCGCGAAAAAGCGGCGGCGAATTAAGAATTTAGAATATATTTTTCACTTTTCCCAGCAGTGTGGCCAGATGAAAGTTTTGCTTTTCCCCTAAAAAATCTCAAATAGTCGATATTTCACCCTAAAAAATCCAAAACAAAAACGTAACGATCTACAACGTAAGTGAACAAAAACGTAAAAATTTACGACGTAACTGAACAACTATCGATGGACTATCTCGTCGATGTCATCGATGTTTCTCCACCTCTGTTGGTATCGATGGCTTCGATGAAACGTATTTATTTTTATATTTTCGCCATTTTAGGTGATTTATAATAAAGAAAAGCAATTTTATAGAGATTTTCTTAAAAATTTTAAATCAATCGTTTCGAAAAAAAAACCCTAAACTTTCCCCCTAAAAATTCTTCCCCCTGGGACATCAAAAACCCCTAAATCTAGGGGGAAAACCCCTGACCCGGGGAACACTGATTCCCACAAATCAAGCACTAGAGATGGTCGATTACTTGCAATAAAATCGATATAACCAATGTTTTCTTTCCGATAGCGACAGGGCTGCCAGACTGTGTTCCAATTACAATCTAAGTGCTGCCAGATTGATTAAAACGGATTAGTTCAGGAGAAATGGGAGTGAAAGTACAAAATCGAACATTTTGAATATTGTAGCTGTTGGGGCCGGTGGAGCAAAACTCGACAAATTTTTAATGTTGTTGTGAACAAGCTTCAAATACGCGTCGAATGACACCTCAATCATCCCGATCCGAGACTCCGTTCAAAAGATATTCAATAAACAAGATTTTAACGGCCTTTCCGAAATGCCTGCGCCTGCCTGATTTAATGTTATTTAATGTTATATCTCATTTCTTACTGTAACCAATAATTCCACAGATTTTGATGAAAATATCGTTCTTTATTTGCTTCGCTTTAAGTATAATTTTTCCAAGTCACGGGCCGTCTTCCCAATTATTTCCAAATTAAGGCTAATCAATGTTTTCCATGGTCCGCGGTAACAAAACGTCCTTGCTGAAGACCTTTCGGGGATCTGACCCTCACACCAGGGAACATGTCTGCCAGGTGAGTAATTATGGGGAAAGCGAAATGTGTCTTCCTCACGCTAACAGCTTTCCAAGTCCCGGAACCGGCCGTGTGCAAGCGTCGCACTTTTCGCCGGAGCCACAGCCAAATTCGGCAGCTCCCAAGAAAGGGCTGGACCGAGAGGCAAAACCAGAGGACTCCCAGGCTATCCCCATCCACAGCAGACCGAAACTGTAAAAGTGGGAATGTTATAATCCGCCATCGTATGCACATTTTTCGTTTACTTTAGTCCTCAAATCCCGGAACTACGCCGACCTGGCCAATCGCGTGCGCCATGATCAGCGAACTGCAGGCCAAGTTGCAGCAGTAGATTATTCGAGGAGCTAGGAGGGCTCTCTATCAATTATGCCAACTATGATTCGGAGTAATTCATGTTGTAAAAAATATGTAAAATACTGCTTTCAAAAATATACTCAGAGTTGCTTCACCTGCTTCCCCTTAAACCTTGCTCTATATCAGAACGCTCGGTGCTCGCAGCCCTTAGCTTGTCTGGGAGTTCCCTGAGCAAGGGGAACAAAATATACCAGGAATGATTAAAATATCACAGAAATATTAGGATATTTTTCATATACATTCAGTAAAAATCCTTTCCATTTGACTTACATTCCCTGCTTGAAGGCCGCTTCCTCGCTCAGCTGCAACTTTGCCTGCAGCTTGCTAATCATGGCGGACCGACTGGCCAGCTCGGCGTCATACCGGGATTTGAGGACTAAAGTAAAGAGCTGCAAGTGCTCTAGCTTCTGCTGATAATATCATTCCCATTACCTCTAGAGATCCGGTCTGGCTTGGATGGGCATGGCCTGGGGGAGTCCTCTAGCTATGCCTTCAAGTCCAGCCGTTCCTTGGGAACTGCCGCATCTGGCATTTGCTCCGGAGAAGTGTGAGATGCTTGCCCACGGCCAGTTCCAGAACCTGAGGAGCTGTGAGCCTGAGAAAGCCCCATTTCCCTCAGCCCATTATTGCTCTCCTGAGAGAAATGTTCCCTGCTGTCAGGAACAAATCCCCGAGATGTCTTCAGCAACGACGTTTTGTTTCCTTGGATTTAAATTTATTTAAAACCATTTAAAAATATTTAAAGCCTCCAACTTACCGCGCACATTGGAAGACATTGCCTATCCCTTATTTGTAAATAAATGGAAAGACGGCCCGCGAACTGGAAAAAGTATACTTAAAAGCAAAGAAAGTAAAGAACGAAATTTGGATCGTAAAAAATTAGATGTTTTCACTGGGGAGTCCAGAGCTATACTGAGGTACAAGGCATAGCTCTGTTTAAAAATAATGTTTCGATTTGACATTTCAATGGCCATGGCCCACTCTGATCGGGGATTTTTGTACGAAATATGTATATCTTCTGTCTTCTTTATATATAACCAGAAAGGAAGTTAGCCAATTTAACGAACATTTCGTCAAGTACTCCCTTCGATCGAGTCCAAATCCTACAGGATTGATTTTTATAAATACACTTGAATATTTCAAAGCCGAATTATAATAAATTTGTATTTTAATATGAACAGAAAATTATTTAGAATTAAT